>ML336049.1:0-20455 GCA_005239505.1 Nicotiana paniculata
AAGATTAAGTTTAATGGATTTCAAACAAAACAGTCATCCTTTAGGTGCTAAAGTCCTAATTAACGTGACATTAATTTCTAACCTTTTTATAAAGAAGGCAATTTTTTTAGAGGTTCTTGAGTTATTTAAACGCCTGTCGGCTATTTAATATTTGAGTATTTACACTTATTATTTAGTGCAATAAACTACCTAAGTTAGGCCGGTTAACCGTAATTAACGGATCACATAGGGTGCCTTAATAACCTTCTCTATAAGATTAATTAGAACCCTTACCCATAGTCTTAAAGGTTAAGCAGACCATATAAAACAGAATTAATTTTAAGCATTACTTAACTAAAATTGGTGTCCTAATTCACCTTTAAAATAATTAGGTGGCGACTCTCTTAAAATTAATTAAACCTTCAGAATTACCAATATGTTATACTCTAGTTTGACCCGTGTTAAAATGGGGTATAACAAATATGACCAAGGAGATACATCTATGATGGTTTCTGACAATGGATCTGCAGAATATGAGTCAATCTTTGCACTCATGGCCAAATCTGATGATGATGAGGACAAGGAGGAAGATGAGGTAAGTTTTCTTGATGTTTAAAGAAATTTGAAAACTTACTCTAAGAAAAAATTGATGTCCTTAGCAAATGTGTTGATTGATACCTACCATAGCCTCATTAATGAGAAAAATTCTTAATAGAAGAAATTGGTGACATAGATCAAGAGAGGGATGATATGGTAATTTCTATTGTAGACTTGAAGGAACAAGTGGAAGAAGTAACTAGAGAAAATAACTTGTTGAAAAATCAAACAAAAAAAATGAATGGACAACACTCAAAAGGGAAAGGAAGTTGCAAGTGAGGCACACCTTAATCTTGAAAATGAGTTAAGATCAGTGAAATCTAGTTTGTGTGCCGAGCTTGAGAAAAACAAACAACTTCAGGAAGAACTAGAAAGAGTGAAGAGTGATCTTGAAAAATCACTTAAATGGACCTGGTCCTCTGATGCTATCACTGCCTTGTACACAAACAATAGGGAAAACAGGCAGGGAATCGGGTTTCAAAGGGAAAAGACTCCCTACAACCCTCATAGCAAGTACGTTACTGTACCTGACAATTGGCTTTGCACTCATTGTGGCAACACTCGGCACTTTAAAGAAAATTGTAAGGCCAGAACTCAGTCTCAACAGAAAAACAAAGTTTTTGCTGAAAAAGTAACTGCTGCTAGGGAACCTGGTCCTTCACATAAAAAAACGTATAATGCCTGCCTGGACCAAAAAAGCCCTTATTTACCCCTTTCCTAATTACAAGGGACCCAAACTTGTTTGGGTTCCTAAGTCTAACCCTTGATTTCCTTGTGCAGGGAACAGTGAAAGGGAGCAGTCAACTGTGATACATGGATAGCGGCTGCTTGAAGCACATGAATGGAAGTACAATGATTTCCTTTCACTGAAGGCCCTGCAGAGAAGGAGTGTATCCTTTGGAAATGACAAGAAAGGATACATTTTGGGAGTAAGAAAGACCGGGAAGTCTCTTTCCCACTTTGTTGAAAATGCGTACTACGTGAAGGGGTTGAGTATAGCTTGCTGAGTATTTCCCAAATATGTGACAAGGGTAACAAAGTGGAATTTGTATCTAAAATATGCACAGTCACAAATCTTGTGACTGGTGAAATGATGTTAGTGGCCAAAAGATACAAAAATATATATGTTATCATCAATACAGGTACTTATGGATGATCCTCTGACAAATATTTTACCGAGGGAGGAGGTAGATGATAATAGGGAAGAGGAGTTTCATCAAATTCCTCCACCTCAAAGATGGGGCCGACAGGTCAATCCCAATGATAATATTCCATACCCTCCCTCGCCTCCTCCAAGAGTTGCTCCTCGGGTGCTTCCAAACGAGGGGTATGCCAGCGCAATTTTCCCACCTAGAATCCGGGCGGGCAACTTTGAAATCATGAATGTCATGTTGACACTTTTGGAGCAACGAGGGTATTTCACGGGAGCTCCCCATCAAAATGCCTACAAGCACTTAAAAGGTTTTGTAGACACATGTTAGGGGAGCAAACAAACCAATGTATCGGAGGATGCTTTGAGGCTCAGATTATTTCCTTTCTCTCTATGAGAGAAGGCACTGGATTGGCTTGAACAACTCCCCAATCATTCTATCTCTACATGGGATGAATTGGCGGATAAGTTCATTGCCAAGTTTTTCTCCCCTGGGCACATGGAGACTTTCAGAGATGAGATATTGGCATTCAAGAAAGATCCGAATGAGCCGCTTAATGAGATTTTGGAATGATACAGAATTATGGTCAAAGAATGCCCAAACAATGACATGACAGAAGCCATGATACAACAGACTTTTTACCGGGGCATTAATACTACAAATCAGTGTGTAGTCAACCAACTCGCTGAGGGAAACTTTATGAAGCTATATTACAATGAGGCATATGACATCTTGTATGAAATACATGATACTTAGTCATCATGGAAGAGTCAGGAAAATGTGCCCCAGGGTGATCCAAGTGTGATAAATCTCCACAAAGAGCTACAGGACCATGGGCAAGCTATTACCGAGCTTACCACTACCATGAATCAACTTGCTAAGGCGAAACTTCAACAATTACAAGGGCCAAAGCAAGTGCATGCTATGGAGGGAGTAAATCTCTTGGTTAACAAGCGAAGGCCTCGTGGAAATCAAATGCAAAACAACAATGACCAATGTGACCAAGGAGTGAGTGGGTATAATCAAGAAGATTCCTATGATGAGCAAAGGAAGATGTCATGTATGCCAACCATTTTCAAGGGCAAAGGAACAATCAAAGTAACAACCAAAATTGGATAAATCAAAGGCAAAGTAATTGGAACAACAATAACAACTCTAGAAATTGGGGGAACAACAATCAAAACAACGGGGAGGCAATAACACCAATTGGAACGGGAACAACAATAGCAATTGGAGTGGAAATAGAAATTGGGGGTCGGGCTTTCAAAGGCCCCCGATGTACCAGCAACCCTAAAATCCACCCCTGTATCAATCACAAGGTCAAAGCTCCTCAAGAAATGACATGGGCCGGATCGAGCATATATTTAAACAAATGATGGAACGGAATGCGGATTCAGATGCTCAAATTGCCTCCCACACTACTTCCATACGCAATCTTGAGGTCCAAATGGGACAAATTTCAAAAGTTTTGAACACTCGCCTGAAGGGGGCACTACCTAGTGACACGGTGGGGAACCCTAAGGGTGGGAACATCAACAACAATACCGGACATGCTATGGTGGTGACCACAAGGAGTGGTCGGGGTGGTGAGACTAGTTCTTCAAAGCAAAAGAGAGTTGTTGGGGATGATGATGACTTGCAACATATTGAGGTTCCTATTGAGGTTGAAAATATGGTTGAAGAGCCGATGAATAATGAAGTGAGGATTGACATAAATGATAATGAGGAGGAAACACAAAATGACGTGAACCCGTCTAGGGAACACGTAATTGACATACCCGAGCTGGTTGTGCCAAAAGTCAAGATTCCATTGCCTAGAATCCCCACCCTATCCTCAAAGATTGGCTAAGAAAAGACGGAGAATCAATTCAAGAAGTTCATAGATATGATGAAGAGTTTGTCCATAAACGTACCATTAGTTGAGGCACTTGAACAAATGCCCGGGTATGCCAAGTTTATGAAAGACTTGGTCACAAAGAAGAGATCCATGGAGAGAGAGACAATCAATATTACCCACCAAGTGAGCACAATTGTGCACCTAATGGCACCCAAATTAGAGGATCCCGGAGCTTTCACTATACCTTGCACTATCGGTAGTGCGGATTTTGTTAAGGCATTGTGCGATTTGGGTGCTAGTATCAATTTAATGCCTTATTCTGTCTTTAAAACCTTGGGAATTGGCCAACCTAGAGCAACTTCCATGCGACTTCAAATGGCGGATCGAACTATGAAGCGACCCTTGGAAATCATTGATGATGTTTTGGTGCGGGTCGACAAATTCATCTTGCCCGCGAATTTTGTGATATTGGATTGTGTGGTCGATTATGAAGTACCTATTATTTTGGGAAGACTTTTCCTTGCAACGAGGAAGGCCTTGGTCGATGTAGAGGCCGGTGAACTCACCTTCCGGGTGGGTGATGAAAAGGTCATTTTCCACGTTTGCAAATCAATGAGGCAACCCAATAGAACGAAGGTGTGTTATTTTGTGGACCTTGTCACCGTGGTCATAATTGATGAAACAAGCTCCATGATAAATGTTGAAGATCCCGTGGAAGCGGTTTTATTGAATCGTTATGATGTTGTGGTGGATGGTTTGATCGAGTGTACCAATGCATTGCAAGTCATGGGTTCTTATTCTTATGGACCTCGCAAGCTATCTTTGGATCTGGAGAATCGGAAAACTCCTCCGACAAAGCCCTCAATCGAGGAGCCACCTACCTTGGAGTTGAAGCCCCTTCCACCACACCTCAGGTATGAATTTTTGGGTCCTTCTCGTACTTTACCTGTTATACTTTCTTCTTGCCTAACCCAATTGAAGGTAGATTCTACACTCAAAGTGCTCCAAAGGAGAAAGAAGGCCATAGGTTGGACTCTAACTGATATTCGGGGCATAAGCCCCGCCTTTTGCATGCACAAAATTATTCTTGAAGATGATGCAAAACCGTACGTGGAACATCAACGGAGGTTGAACGAGGCGATGCAAAAGGTGGTCAAAAAGGAGATAATTAAATGGATTGATGCTGGGGTTATTTATCCAATATTTGATAGTGCTTGGACTTCACTAGTGCAGTGTGTTCCAAAAAAGGGTGGTATGACCGTGGTGAAGAATGACAAGAATGAGCTTATTCCCACTCGGACCGTGACTGGCTGGAGGGTTTGTATGAATTACCGGAACCTGAACAAGGTGACCCGAAAATATCACTTTCCATTGCCATTTCTGGACCAGATGCTTGATAGACTTGCTAGGCGGGCTTTCTATTATTTCTTGGATGGGTATTCAAGCTACAATCAGATTCTCATAGCCCCAGAAGATCAGGAAAAGACTACCTTCACCTTTCCCTACGGGACATTTGCTTTTTCAAGGATGTCATTCGGTTTGTGCAATGCACCCGCCACATTCCAGCGGTGCATGATGGCAATTTTCATTGATATGGTTGAAGATTTCTTGGAGGTGTTCATGGATGACTTCAGCGAGGTCGAGGACTCATTTGAGGAGTGTTTGTAAAATCTTGATAAAGTCCTCGCCTGGTGTGAAGAAACCAACCTTGTATTGAATAGGGAAAAATGCTATTTCATGTTCGAGGAGGGCATAGTCCTCGGCCACAAAATCTCAAGAGATGGAACTGAAGTGGATAAAGCCAAGATCGAGGTTATTTCCAAGTTGCCTCCTCCAACTTCGGTGAAGGGAGTCCGTGTTTTCCTTGGGCATGCGGGATTTTACTGGAGATTCATTAGAGATTTTTCAAAATGGTGAATCCCCTATGCAAGCTATTGGAGAAAGATGCCAAGTTTGAGTTCAATGAGGATTCTATGCAAGCTTTTGAGTTGTTGAAGCATAAGTTGAATACCACACCAATAATCACCGCATCAAATTGGAGCTCTCCTTTCAAGCTCATGTGTGATTCAAGTGATGTGGTGGTGGGTGCGGTCTTGGGCCAAAGGGTGAACAAAATATTTCACCCCGTTTATTACTCAAGGAAAACCATGAATTCCGCCCAAGTTAACTGCACCGTCACAGAAAAGTAATTGTTATCTATTGTCTTTGTAATGGAGAAATTTAGGCCTTACCTTATGCGCGCCAAGGTAATAATGCACACCGATCATGCGGCGCTCCGGTACTTAATGATGAAAAAGGATTCAAAAGCTAGGCTTATGAGGTGGGTCTTATTGCTCCAATAGTTTGATCTAGAAATTATTGATAGAAAGGGGAGCATAAATCAAGTTGCCGATCATCTATCCCGGTTGGAAAAGCAAAGAAGGCCAAATGATGGCCTTGAGATCAATGATACTTTCTCGGATGAGCAGCTTCTCTCAGTCTCTATGCATGACATGCCATGGTTTGCGGACTGCGCCAACTTTCTTGTTACCGGTGTTGTCCCGTTTGAGCTCTCTTCTAACCAAAGGAAGAAGCTTAGACGGGACAACTTGGATTATTATTGGAATGATCTGTATTTGTTCAAAATATGCAATGATGTAGTCATACGGCGTTTTATCCCTGAAGAAGAGCAAATGTCCATTGTTGATTCTTGTCACTCTTCGCCCTACGGTGGTCATCACGGTGGGGCAAGGACAGCTTCAAAAGTTATAAGTTGCGGATTTTATTGGCCTACTTTGTACAAAGATGCGAGTGACCTGGTAAATAGGCGTGACGAATGTCAAAGAGCAGGTGGTATTCAAAGAAGGATGAAATGCCCCTCACAATGATCCTTGAGGTTGATATATTTGATGTGTGGGTCATTAACTTCATGGGTCCGTTTGTCAGCTTGTGTGGTAATACCTACATTCTCGTAGCTGTTTGTTTCTTTTTCTTTGTAAGGTTGATATCATAAGTGGGAGTATGTGGAACTTGGAAGTTTCCATTTTATCATTTCAGTACTATATCACCAAGTATATGTACAAGATCAATTTTTGTGGCATCTATTTTTCTCTTTCTATATATATCTATCTTTTATTTTATTTTTAATTGTTGTTCTTGTACAATATTAAAGTTTTAAAGTAAATGTTTGCATATTTTCAAACATAATTTTTTCATTTATGCCATATAACTTCCAAATTTGTGATTTTATTTTTGTGAAGGCAAGAATGAGTATCTCCAAATTTGATAAAGTGTTGGAATTGAGAAGCATTATGATCTCAACAAGTCGAATCAATTAAATTCTGCTAGAACTTGCCCCAAATGTCTGTCAAGGCGAAATTCTAGACAAAAGTCTTTTTAGAATGAAATTAGGCTTTCCTTGATACACTTTTTAGCCTATCTATTTTTAACCACAATTATATTTTCCCTTTTAGCACCCAACTTTGAGCCAAAGAAAAAGTGGGGGATAAACCAAATTTTATTGATACACCATATTGGTTTATCCTACAAAAAGATCGATACTACTCCTTCCGGCTATAGTTGAGAAAAAATGATTATTAAAGCAAGCTATAAAGGAATACTTGTGGAGTACGTGTTCTAAAAAAAAAGAAGAGGAAAACAAGGTGTTTATATATCTGTAGAATAAATTCTTGGTTCAAGAAGCTTGAATTTAAGGAATCTATTGAGAGAAATGATGCCTTAAGTGATATTAATTATGGAATTGGAGACTGGGATCTTTAGCCCAATCTTTAGAGTTAATTTCTTTGAGTTGAATTGTACATAGTTACTTTGGTAAAATAATCAGCTCCCATAATAAAGCTGGATGGAACAAAGTCACTACAAATATATCCTTTTACCTTACCAGCATTAAGCCTATCATTACAAACCTGAAAAAGTCCTAAAATAATTTTAGAATTAGTGTTGATTCTACATTAGTGGAGACTGACATGAAGGGCAAGCTTATGGACAAAAATTTGAGAAACTCAAAACTTTGATTATAATGTTATCAATCTCAAAAAGTTCATCAAAAGAGGAGTTGAAAGTTTTTGGCAAACAAAAGCAGAAGCAAAAACAAGGTATAAATTTGGCGACTTGAAAAACTTATAGGTTTTGAATTTTATGTGAAATTTTATTTTTTTTACTTTTCTACTCTACAAGAAACAACAATTATTAATAAAATTACTACCTCGAGGATGAGCGAGGATTTAAGTGCGGGGGAGTTTGATGAATATAAAATATTCATATATTATAGACTTAAAAATAAATTATTTTAAATAATTTATATATATAATATGTCAATTCTCTGTATTTCCTAATAGTATTTTGCAGGAAATAAAAATATCATGATAAAGGAAATAAAGGAAATAAAAAGAGATCACGAGGCATCATGGCAAAATAAGCACGAGGCAACATGACAAAAGAAGCATGAGGCGACATGGCACCTTATGGGATTTTATTTCTATAAATAGTATGTCATATTTGTGTTGAAAGAGGGGGAAATTGATGTGTGGCTAGAATTCATGGTTTAACACATTATGTGCCTTACATTTTATGTGCGTTAATGGTAAAAATACACCTCGTTTGAGAATAATGGAGTCTATTTCATGTGTAGGTGAATTGGAGATGGAAGCCGAGCTAAATGGATGCATAAACGTCAAAAATATGCTCAAGAGTCAAAAAGGAGTGAACCTGGCTATAGCCGGGCGTTTGGGCTGTAAAGCCTGGTCTTGCCAAGCGTTAGTCGGGCGTTTGGGCTGTAACGCCTGGTATGGCCAGGCGTTTAGTGGGTGTTTGGGCTCTAATGCCAGGTATGGCCAGGCGTTTCGCCTGTAACGCCTGGTCCTCGATCCGGCCCAGTTCGAGTTTTAAAGGCTTTAAGTGTTTTCCGATTTGACTAGAAGTATCCTAAACGTTTAGGGTTTGTCCCAAAACATATAAATAGACCCAAAAACACAACTTTGAGGGACTTGTGCCATTAGAGACAAGAGAAGTGTGTGGAATACTACTCAGCAAAGCAAAATATTGATTTTTACATCCTTTATTCATTACTCTATAATTTGATTATGCAAGTTATTTTGGATTTGATTATTATGAGCATGAGTAGATAATTTCTTTAATCTAGGGTTTTGGTGGAACCCGTTAGGGGATGAACTTATCGTGAGATTAATATAGTTTGGTTGGTTGTTAATCTCTATTTGTTCAACTACATTCTTGTTGTAGTTAATTGAAAGGATCCTCAATTATCTGTGCCTATTTATTATGTATCTACTTGAGAGAGAGTGCATATTTAGGTAGTTGTTTGAACAACATCACTCCCAGAGTATAGACGAAAGTCATAACCGAGGGTTTAGAGGTTGGATTAGAAATAACGATACCTCGGGTGCAATCTAAAGTGAGCTGTAATGCAATCTAGCTAGCGTAACTTGAGAGAGTGAGTCTAGTAAATTATCATAATTACTTGAGATAGATTTATGGTAGCTAGAGTGTTCATTATTGACAGAGGCAACTAATCAAACTATAGGAAGTATCCAAGAAAGAATTTCACCGACGGGGGAAACCTTAACCTTAGACCTTTATTATAATTGTTTACACCGCATTGTTAGTTAATCTTTAGTTTATTAATTTTGCTCAGTAGTAGTAGTAAAACATTACCAAGTGATATTCATAATTCTTGAGAAAGCTGATTTAGTGAAAGTTTAGTATTCTGACGGCTTGCTTGATACGTTAATTCCCTGTGGGATCGACTCTGGGCGTAATACCCCAGATTATATTTGCAACGCTCGCTTAGTCTTTTGTTAGACATAGTTGAGAGTGATCAAATTTTGGCGCCGTTGCCGGGGAGTTAACGGTATTATCAAGTGTAGTTGAAGGAAAATTCTTAAGTATAGTCGATTTTCTTTGATTTCATACATATATTGTAGCTGTAGGTGTACATAGTTCTAGGTTTCAAGTTTGATTTTTTTTTAGTATTTGATTTTTATTTTCTTTATTTTAGTTGTATTTGTTAATTTGAAAAACATGGCATCATGGAATTATGAGAGTTTGGATGTTGGTAATTCTACTTTTGATCCTCGTTATGCATATTATGGAGGAAACTGACGGCAACACACCCACACTACTATATAAGTATGAAGACAAAGGACGTGTAGCTTTTACCGAATGGTCAGGATCGAATCCACGGGGAGCCTATAGATGGGAGTGAGTGTATCAGTGATCTATAAGGGTCGAGTACTTCTAATTGCACTTCTAAATATTGGTTGGTGTTGAACTATACTAAATGTATTCTATTGTTTGTAAGCTAATTAATGACTAACTTTGTTTTGTTTTTGTTGTTGTTTTCTAATATTGATTAAGGCACTAGGGTCTTGACTGTGTCCCAGGTGGATACACAAAGGGATTCAATTCTAAGGTCGGGGAATTTTCTAGGGATATAGCTATAACTAAAGCACGAAGGTGCTCACTCTATACCTCTCGGTAGTTTGAGTGATTGTACCCTAATTGCCTCTCTCGAGTCCAATTGGGTGCCCAATAATCAAGCAATATAGGCTTAGTTAGGGTGTTAGTCTCTCGAGGTTTAACCCGTTAACTAGGGCTCAAGTAGGGTTTTGCCATTTCTGGGTTTAACCCCTTTGATTGGGACTACCAATCTCTTGATAATGCCCTAATTTCCTATTAGGCTAATTTCCAGACTCAAGTCTTCTTTCTCAAGAAAGACCCAAGTCATGAAAAGGTTAATTAGTGTTTGCAACCACTAATTATAGCAATAAAAACCTTGAAATAACCTAAATAGCCAACACCCATTAATTTCCCAACCTTAATTTCAAAACCCCATTATATACCCACACTAGGGTTGAGCCACAACCCTAGCTAATGGGTCTAGCTACTCATAATCAAAGATGAGAACAATGATAGAGAAGAAGAATAACCCATTTAATTGATTCCTAACAATGAAATTGAAGTTTTCAATGTTAAAAATGCAAGAATAAAGCTAAAGAAATAAAAACCCTAAAATATTCACGAGCTCTCTGCTCTGAAAAACAGCTGATATCTTCCAGATCTAGAAATAAATTACAAAATAGTCTATTTATAGTCTGCCAAAGTTTCGGACAAAAATATCCCTGTAGGACCACCGCGGACCGCAAAAACACGACCGCGGTCCGCAAAAACATTAGGACCTCACTAGAACGCCACCGTGGTCCGCGAAACTTCGACCGCGGTCGCGGTGAGAACTTGCAATTCTTGGGTCACACTGGAACTCCACCGCGGTCCGCGAAACTTCGACCGCAGCCGCGGTGGATGACAGTCAACTTTCTGAGCTACTGGAAATGCACCGCGGTCCGCGAAACCACGACCGCGGTGGCTGATGGCATAATTTATGAACTCACTAGAAATGCACCGCGGTCCGCGAAACCACGACCGCGGCCGCGGTCCGCGAAACCACGACCGCGGCCGCGGTGGCCTTGTTGGGTTTGATCCTTGTGCCGGATACACTCCTATTTTGAACATATTTTAGACTGAATGCCTTCATTTCTGGTTCAATCCTGCAACAAGCACAACGTATAAGCTTTCGGGGCTATTTTGTGTAAAATTGTATCCAAAATTCATGTATAAGGGCATGAAAAACGAGGCAAAAAGCCAAGTTATCAACTCCCCCAAACTTAAGCTCTTGCTTGTCCTCAAGCAAAACAAAATAAGCCCCACCTCTATGAGAGATTTCACAAAAATTTGGATGTACTATTGGTGACCTCAACTAGCATCAATTGGAACTAACCATAGCCCCTAATGCAAATGAATCATTGACAATGATTGAACTTTTCAAAACTATAGTTTCAAGTGTGATACAAGAGCTTTAAGGGTTGGTCCAACTCATCAGTGAACTTCTAACTATTACCTCGGTCTGTGTGGATCCCAGACTCTTATTCCGTAACTTTCCCCAGCATCTCACCTTTCAAAATAATGACACTCAGAACGAGGAATATGGTGAATCGCTCATCTCTCATCAAGGAAAGAGTCCCAAGTTCGGCTCAAAGTACCATAGGCTTGCCCTTTGTGTACATCACCACTAATATAGGCTTCACTCGACCTGAGATCATATCGGGCTTTTGTGGAATCATGATGAAGGCTTTTGGTCAAGGGTAGGGCGTATTTGGTTAGAGTGAGTTTTATCTTTCCTTAAGCACTTCATTTTTTTTTGTTGCTCTCACATTTTCTTGACTCTTTGAGTCTTTTTTATCTTTTCTAGGGTTGGAGAGACACTTTTTCATCAATTTCCTTTATTTTCTTCTTATGCTTTCCAAACCTTTGGCATCACTTTTTGATCAATTCCCTTTATTTCTTCTTTTTGTTCATTATATTCTTTTAATTCTTTTTCATTGCCCTTTCTCTTCTATTTCTTTTGTACCTTCTTTTTCACTTCATCACATCCCTCATCTCTCCCCCAAACTTATGTTTTTTTGCCTAGCGCCACGGAAAGATCGGGTGCTAAGAGAGGGCAAAAGAATGGTTAAAGGCTTGTAACTTGGGTTGAAAGAAAAGGCTTAAGGCTCAAAAGGGTTGACTAGGGAATATTTCTTTGGAAGTTCATGGAAGTGTTCAATTCTTTGTTCAAGCCAAGGAAAGCCTATAGTCACTTCTCAAGTCAAATTACACCTAGAATTTCGCTAGACAACACCCAGGGCAAATTCTAGACTAGTGGCATGGAACTTGGACTTGCAATTACGAATTTCTCACCACTCACAACTAAAGGATTGTTACAGAAATCGAGTCGGGGGCCCACAACAATCTTAGTCGTGCTTTGAGTAACAAAAATGGTCCCGAAGAACCGCCCGATGATTATCTGCCAACACAAGAGTCTCAAGATCATCACTATCACCATCCTTAACACAACGGTTTGTCTTTGACCATGGGATCAAAGGCAACTGTGTTAGGACCAAGTGAAACTTTGCTTGAGGCACCGTTATTGAAAAACAAAACAACAAGAAAAGGAAAAAAAAACATACTGAAACCCTT
The DNA here is from genome assembly GCA_005239505.1 of Nicotiana paniculata. NCBI lineage: Eukaryota > Viridiplantae > Streptophyta > Magnoliopsida > Solanales > Solanaceae > Nicotiana > Nicotiana paniculata. Next base: position 12,592 of record ML336049.1, read on the forward strand.
AAGAAGGTTGTCACACCGTCCATCCTTGGGAAGAGCCACCCGGTTCACACAAGTTCCACCTTTGGAAAGAACCGTGGCGTTAAGAAAACCAAAGGCTTATTGCTCACGAGAAAACCAAACAAGAACCTATGAAAGAAAAGTAAGAAGCTATAAAATAGAAAAGAAATGCATAAAATAAAGAAAAGTGTGTGGGATGGAATGAATATGTACAATAGGGGAATTAGATGAATCTACATAAGGGATGAATATTTACAATGGATAGTTATCTTATACATACCAAAAAGGAAATAACGTAAAGAAAAAGAAATAAAAAGTTGTTTTCATTATACAATCCGATGTATCCAAAATAAAAGGCATGTAGGGCCACTCCCCCAACTAAATGAAAGCAATGTCCTCAATGCTATAAAGTAAAAATAGTGCGCAAAATATGGGAGAGAGAAAGTAAAGAAAACTCCCTATTGGCCCTCGGCCTGCTGTGGTCCCTGATGCTCTGTCCGAGATGGGGTAGAAACTACATGAGATGAGGAAGGAACTGCCTGAGATGCGGAACCTGTAGGAGCTGGATCTGGTATAGCCTGTGATGGAGCTCCGGTGGGCTGGGCCTCCTGGCTCTGAGCCTGAGTGTGCTCTGTGGGGGGGTCTGCCAGTATAAGCCTGATGTTCTGGGCATGGGGCATGACCTTCCTCTTCTTCAGTGGCCTCACCGGCTCCTCCTCCTGCACTGACTGAGGCAATGGTTGCTGTTCTGGATGGGGCTCTGTGCGGTCTGCTAGTAGCATCTCCAAAGGAATCTGATCGCCTGATAGCTTGTCGACCTCCTTTCTTAGCTTCGCCACCTCCTCCTTTGACGCCATGGTCTTCCTCAGCTTCTTTGTTTCTTTGGCCAACTTTGCAAATGCACTCTCATGTGCACCCACTGCGTCCAGGATTTTCTTCTGATTATCCAAAATTTCTTTCAGAGTGTCCTCAATGGACTGCGGGACCTGTGGTGGGAGAGGAGTAACTGGGGTTGCCACGACTGTAGAAATTACAGTCAACTTTGTAGTAGTTGACTGCATCCAGTTGGTGAGGCTAGTGAGAGTCATGTTCAGCCGTTGAGCATTCATGAGATAGGCTCTGGTGGAGGGGATGTCTGTAGCTGTGGAGAAAGATGGGCCTGGAGCCTCCTCTGGAATGACAGGCTGGGGTAGTGAGGGTTCCTCCACCACCACTGGCTTTTAAGACTGGCTAGTGGAGGCAACCGACTTCCCCTTTGACTTCTTTTTGGGGTTATCCTCATCTTTCAAGTCATACCAGGAGAAAGGTGCTTTGGTCTTGACTTTGGTGTCAAAGCGCTTCATAGTCACTTCCTGGTCTTCACAATACATGGTCAGGTAATAAGGATAAGGGTAAGAAGTATCACTTGTGCTGACCACTCGGCTAATGGCCTCGGACATCACACTCCTCACATTGATAGGGTACCAACCATGATAGATGCTATTAATACAACCCTACTGAGAGGGAGTGTCTAGTCATGATGAGTCGGGTCTAGCCTGCTACATACAAAAGTCTCCCATATTTTAGCTTCGAAGTTCAGGGTCCTCCTGGTGATATTCTTTCCAGCCGTTAACCACTCCGGGGTGTCCCCGGGCTTGGCCAAGTGCAAAGCCAACCAATTTCTCGCAGCATCCTTTTCGACATGTTTTTCCCGGTATAATGAATCATCCACCTCATCCATCTCCAAATAGTCATTTAGTGAAGGTCCGTCAAAAGGCACATGAGATTGCGAACTTTGGATGCCTGTGAGTCCTTTTCCAGAAAAAGCAAATTGGTGTAGAACTCCTTCACTATATGCTCATTGGCCTCCGAAAGATGCTTAGTGAAATAAGACCATCCTTTCCTGTCTCTGAATTGCTGCCTCACATTGGGGTTGTATTTGGATAAATCTTTCATTGAGAAGGTGCGCTCCGGAATAAGAGACCGTGCAGTCCACAACTCCCTGAATCTGTGGAAGGCCTTTCACTGACAAAACGATCCTTCCACACATCCGGATTTCGAGTGCGCTCTACCCCTTCAGCCACTGGTGCCTCCCCTTTGTTGTCACTTGAATACTCCCCAGATAAGGAAGCTGTAGGGGAAGTTGAGTATGAGTGTGCACTGGAGGCGGATTTGGTTGGAGACACTGCTCGTGCTTGGGCCGGGAGAGATGAGACCGGTTCCATTGGGGACGACTGTGATGAGGCCTCCTCTGACGGAGCATATTCACTTCTTGATACTGAAGGAGGAGAGTCTGTAACCCGACTGGGCCGTCATGATGACTGTGGAGGCAATGTAACTTTTGAAGGTTGCCTTGGTGCCCCCGGGCCTCTCCCCCTTTGAGTTTCTCCTCTACCCGTGTTTTTGCGACCTCCTCCACGAGATAGTACCATTGTCTGCAAAGTACACATAAGTGAACATGGTTAGTTTCCTGAACATTGATGTGCAGACACTGAAGTCTAAGCATACTGGAATGAGGCAAGACATACTGGACTGACTTCGCGGACCGCAAAAAGTTGACCGCGGCCGCGAAAGTCTAATCATGCTTGAGCAATGTACACTGGAAATGACTTCGCGGACCGTGAAAAGTCGACCGCGGCCGTGAAGTTAGATCCAGTGTGGTATGATTTCTGGACAGCATGGATCGCGGACCGCGAAAACTTGACCGCGGCCTGCGAAACATCAGATTGACTTATCTAAAATGAACCACTGCGGTCCGCGAAAATGGCTATTTACCTAGGGTTCCCAGAACATGCAATTTCTACGCTAAAGTGTTCATTGGGTTAATTCCTACATAAGTAATTAGTGCAATTGCATTCCAAAGGACTATTATGAACCTATTTGGACTAACCTTAACATTTACAAGCCTAGAAAGAGAAAATAATAATGAAAAAGAAATTGAAAACTAAAGAAAATAAAGAAATTAAGAAGTTAATGAAGCATAAATACACTTACTAGATGTTGGGATGAAAGTATGGATGCAAGCAATGAGTTTCAGAGGATGTAAAAGTGAGACACGGTTGAAAGTGGCTTAGGCTAGCTACAGTGGGAAAAGTGTGAAATGAAACCCTCAAGTCCTATTTATAGGAAGAGCTGAGGACCACCCCACTTACCTACCGCGGACTGCGAAAAATCGACCGCGGTCCGCGGTCATTCAATGGCATAAGGCTTACGAGGCAGAATGGCTTTGCGGACCGCCAAAAGTCGACCGCGGCCGCGAAGTCCATTTCCAGAGCACTGTGTAAGCATCATATTGACTTCGCGGACCGCGAAAAGTCGACCGCGACCGTGAAGTCAATTTCCAGTGAGCTTTTGTTTCTATACTCAGCCAAATTCCTGTGTCAAAATCATCCTACACATCCAAAAACCAGTTAATGTAAAAGTGAAACCTAATTTACCAAGAAAAACAATGAAAATGAAAGTAAATACACATGAGTTGCCTCCCAAGAAGCGCCTGATTTAACGTCGCGGCACGACACATTTTACCGGGATCATTGGAGATGAATAAGTGTCACCACGTGGCTGTCATAAACTTTGCCAAGGTAGTGTTTCACTCGGTGACCATTCACTCTGAATACTTCACCACTTTTTTTCTTGAGGTCAAGATCCCCAAATGGAGTAACAAATACCGCTTCAAAAGGCCCACTCCACTTTGACTTTAGCTTCCCGGGAAATAACCTCAACCGAGAATTGAACAATAAGACCAAGTCACCAACTTTGAACTCTTTTCCTCGAGCATATTTATCATGTAGGTACTTCATTTTGTCGTTATATAAGAACGAACTGGAGTACGCATGGAATCTAAACTCATCCAACTCATTCAATTGCTCCACTCTAAGATTTGCAGCTACATCCCATTCCAAGTTCAACTTTTTCAAGGCCCACATAGCTTTGTGCTCCAATTCCACCGGAAGGTGGCATGCTTTTCCAAATACCAAGCGATATAGGGACATCCCAATTGGGGTCTTGTAGGAAGTCCGGTAAGCCCAAAGAGCATCATCTAATTTCTTAGCCCAGTCGGTCCTATTGGCATTGACCGTTTTGGATAATATGCTCTTTATCTCTCTGTTAGACACTTCAACTTGGCCACTAGCCTGAGGGTGGTACGGGGTAGTGACTTTATGGTTGACCCCATACTTAGAAAGCAAGGAGTCAAAGGCTTTGTTGCAAAAATGTGACCCCCCGTCACTGATGATGGCTCGTGGAGTGCCAAACCTAGTAAATATATTCTTCTTGAGAAAGGCTATCACACTCCGCGCCTCATTGTTTGGTAAGGCTATGGCCTCCACTCATTTTGACACATAATCAACCGAGAACAAGATGTACGTGTTCCCACATGAACTAACGAATGTCCCCATGAAGTCAATGCCCCAAACATCAAAGATATCTACCTCGAGAATTGAGTTTAAGGGCATCTCATCCTTTTTGGAAATTCCCCCGGCTCTTTGGCATTCATCACACCTCTTCACTAGGGTACTAGCATCCTTATACAAAGTGGGCCAAAAGAACCCACAACTAAGCACTTTAGAAGCAGTTCTCACCCCCTCCGTGATGACCACCATATGGCGAGGAGTGGCAGGACTCAAGGATGGCTAGTTGCTCTTCCTCCGGTACACATCGCCGGATTACCCCATCGGTGCAAATCTTGAATAAATAAGGCTCATCCCAATAGAAATCCAAGCTATCCCTTCGAAGCTTCTTCCTTTGGTTAGAAGAGAGCTCACAAAGGACAACTCCGATGGACATTGAAAGGAGTTGTTCATCAGGTAAACTATCATTGATATCAAGTCCGTCACAAGGACGTCCTTACTCCTCCAACCGGGACAAATGATCGGCAGCTTGATTTTCACTCCCTCTTCGATCCATTATCTCTAGATCAAAGTCTTGTAACAACAAAACCCATCTCATAAGTCTTGACTTGGAATGAATCCTTTTTGGTCATAAGGTACCAGAGTGTTGCATGGTCAGTGTGAACTATGACTTTGGCACCCATCAAATAAGCTCAAAATTTTCCATGGCAAAGACTATAGCTAGAAGCTCCTTATCCGTGACTGTGTAGTTCATTTGAGCAGAATTCATTGTTTTGTTGGCATAGTAGATTGGATAAAACACTTTGTTCACCCTTTTCCCAAGCACAACACCCACATCAACATCACTTGCATCACACATAAGCTCAAAAGGGGCACTCCAATCTGGTACTGTGATCATGGGAGTGGTAGTGAGCTTGTGTTTTAAGAGTTCAAAAGCTTGCATACACTGCTCATCAAAATTGAATTTGGCACCCTTCTCTAACAGCTTGCATAATGGATTCACCACCTTAGAGAAATCTTTGATAAACCGTCGGTAAAAACTGGCATGGCCAAGAAAGCTCCAGACTCCTCTCACTGAAGTTGGTGGCGGCAATTTTGAAATAACCTCGATCTTTGCCTTATCAACCTCAATGCCATTCTTTGAGATCTTATGGCCCAAAACAAGTCCTTCCTCCACCATAAAATGGCATTTTTCCCAATTCAAGACCAAATTTGTTTCTTCACATCGAGCGAGGACTTTATCAAGATGACTCAAGCATTCGTCGAAAAAATCCCCGACGACACTAAAGTCGTCCATAAATACTTCTAGAAAGTCCTCCACCATGTCGGTGAAGATTGCCATCATACATCTTTGGAAAGTAGCTGGGGCATTACAAAGTCCGAATGGCATTCGAGCAAAGGCAAAAGTGCCATATGGGCAAGTGAAGGTGGTCTTCTCTTGATCCTCCGGGGCTATCAAAATTTGATTATATCCAGAATACCCGTGAAGAAAGCAATAATAGGCTCGACCTGCAAGCTTATCCGACATTTGATCCAGGAATGGTAAAGGAAAATGGTCCTTGCGGGTCACTATGTTGAGCTTGTGGTAGTCCATGCACACCCGCCATCGGTAACCGTTCTTGTAGGAATGGGCTCATTCTTATCATTTTTTATCACTGTCATTCCACCCTTTTTAGGAACGCATTGGACCGGAGAAGTCCAAGCACTATCCGAAATTGGATAGACCACACCCGCATCAAGCCATTTTATGATATCCTTTTTCACCACATNTAGGAAAGAATAACTGGTAAAGTATAAGAGAGACCAAGGTATTCATACCTGAGGTTGGAAGGAAGTGGCTTCAACTCCAGATTCGGAGGTTCTTCAATGGATGGCTTTGTTGGTGGGGTCTTCCTGTTCTCCAAGTCCAATGACAATTTTCTGGGAGCATAGTAATAAGACCCCATGCCTTGAAAGTCCTGGGTGCTCTCAAGCACACCATCCACCACTGAGTCCTCATGATTCAACAAGGCCAACTCCACAGGATCATTCGTGCGATACTAGAATTCATAGTTTAACATGTTATATGCCTTACAATTTATGCGCATTAATGATAAAAATACACTTTTTATATGCTTAATGGAGTTTATTTCATGTGTAGGTGAATTGGAGATGGAAACCAAGCTAAATGGATGCAAATACGTCGAAAATACGCTTGAGAGGCGAAGAGGGAACACCCTGGCCTTATCCAGGCGTTTGCCTCCTAAAGCCAGGCTGGCCCTGGCGTTAGGGGGGCGTTTGCCTCCTAAAGCCAGGCCTGGCCTGGCCTTATCCAGGCCTTAGAGCCAAAACGCCTGGTCTCCTGGTTCTGGTCAATTTCGAGTTTTGACGAGTTTAAGTGTTTCCCGGTTGAAATAGAAGTCTCCTACACGTTTAGGGTTTGTCCTAAACTTATAAATAGACACCAAAAACACAACTTAGAGGGAGATTAGAAGAGGAGAGAAGGGATTCGAACGGCAAGACATCAAATTGTACAGATTTTCTTCATTACTTTGTAGTTTAATTATGCAAGTTATTTTAGATTTGATTCTTATGAATTTGTTTAGCTAACTTCTTTAATCTAGGGTTTTTGTAGAACCCGTTGGGGGATGAACTTATTTTGTTATTAATATAGTTCCGATTGGATGCATACAAGAGGGTAAATTTTGACGCTCAACTATGTTTAATAAAAGAATAAGCGGGCATTGCAAATATAATTCGGGGTATTATGCCCAGAGTCGATCCCACAGGGAATTTACGTATCAAGCAAGCTGTTAGAATACTCAACTGTCACTTGATGTTATTTAAATTACTAAAACTAAAGATTAACTACGCTAAGGTCTAAACAATTGTAATAAATACCTAAGGTTATGGTTTCCCCCGTCGGTGAATTTACTTCTCGGATACTTAATATATCTTGATTAGTTGTTTCTATCAACCATGAACACTCTATCTACCATAAATATCTCTCAAGTAATTATGATAATTTACTAGACGCACTCTCTCAAGTTACGCTAGCTAGATTGCATTACAGTTCACTTTAGATTGCACCCGAGGTATCGTTATCTCTAATCCAACCTCTAAACCCTCGGTTATGACTTTCGTCTATACTCCGGGAGTGATGTTGTTCAAACAACTACCTAAATATGCACTCTCTCTCAAGTAGATACATAATAAATAGGCACAGCTAATTGATGGCCATTCAATTAACTACAACAAGAACGTAGTTGAACAATTAGAGATTAATCAACCAATCGGAACTATATTAATAACAAAATAAGTTCATCCCCCAACGGGTTCTACCAAAACCCTAGATTAAAGAAGTTAGCTAAACAAGTTCATAAGAATCAAATCTAAAATAACTTGCATAATTAAACTACAAAGTAATGAAGAAAATCTGTACAATTTGATGGCTTGCCATTCGAATCCCTTCTCTCCTCTTTGAATCTCCCTCTAAGTTGTGTTTTTGGGGTCTATTTATAAGTTTAGGACAAACCCTAAACGTGTAGGAGACTTCTATT
>MDKI01230238.1:0-11577 GCA_005239505.1 Nicotiana paniculata
TAGTCGCTTAGTCTTTAAAAATAGCCTTGAAGTTGAAAAAGTCAACTGAGAGTTAACTTATTGATAAACGACCTCGGAATGCGTATTTTATGGCTCGAAAAGCTTCATTTGGTGATTTGGAACTTAGGAGTGTGTTCAGAAGATTTAGGTGAGGACTGGTGTAGAATTAGGCTTGAATTGGCGAAAGTTAGTTTTTGGTGATTTCCGGTCGGCAATGTAAAATAGTCTATCAGGGTGGGAATGGAATTCTGTAAGTTGAAACAGGTTCGTAATGTCATTTTTGATATGTCTGCAAAATTTCTGGTAAATCAGAGTTGTTTTGGATAGTTTCAGCATCGTTGGAGGATTTTAGAAATTTCAAAGTTCTTAGGCTTGAATTTGATGTGATTTTGGTGTTTTGATGTTACTTTTAGTGCTTCGGGAGTGCAACTAAGTTTGAATGATCATATATGAGGTATTGGTATGTTTGGTTGGCTCCCGAGGGGCACGAGATGGTTTTGAGTGGTTAACGGGGAGTTTAGAGTGCTTGTGTTGCTGCTGAAGTTGCTGGTGCTGGTGTAACCGCACCTGCGGATGGGTCATTGCAGGTGCGGGCTTGCAGGAGCGGAAGGAGGCTCCGCAGGTGCAAGATTTGGCCAGCCAGGTAAGAGGTCGCAGGTGCGGAGTTAGGCTGTTTAATGAAAAGTCACAGGTGTGGTTGTTTTGACCGCAGGTGCGGAACCCCTGGGCAGAAAGTATAAATTAAAACGCTCTGCGACCATTAGACCTTTTAACACCATTATTTGTACGGACATATAGCTTTGGGGGCAATTTTTGAAGAGTGAAATCAGTGTTCTTCATAGAGGTAAGTGTTTTGATCATTAAAACTCGTTTATGAGTGATTATAGAACACAATCTCAGCATTTAATTCATGAAAATCAGTATAAAAAGGTGGGTTTAGGGCTTGAGATTATGAGACTTTTAGGGATTGGTTTGAGTGGTCAAACGAACTCTGATTTTTGTGTTCTTTATATGTACGGACTCTGGGATGATGAAGAGCATTTTGGTATAAAATTGTCAGGTTTCGAGACGCGGGCTCGGGGGTCGGATTTTGACTAATTTCGGGTTTTGAGCTAAAATTGGTAATTTTCAATTGTAATTCATTCCTTAAGCATAAATTGATGATAAAAATCTGAACTTGGTAGATTTGGAGCACTCAGAGGCCGGATTTAGAGGCAAAGGCACTGCGGAATAGTATTTTAGCCGGGTTTGAGGTAAGTAACGTTTCCAAACATGGTTATGAGGGTTTGAAACCCCGAGCTAAATAATTTATGACTATTGTTGAGGTGACGCACATGCCAAGTGACGGGCGTGCGGACGTGCACCAAGTATTTGTGGCCTGCCTTATCCCATGGCACCGCTTAGTGATTATTCCCTAATGATATATGTACTTCTGTTAATGTGGTAATTGTGAACCTGTTAGAAATCATGTTAAGTATAAATGCTAGGCTTCACGTCGAAAATGCTGATACCGGAGTGGTCGTATATTACTGTCTCATTTTGTGATTATTTGATTTCATATACTCAGTCCCATTATAGCATATCACTTCATATTTGAGTCTCAGTATTGTTAATTATATGCATACTTATCATTGTTTCGGGCTGATGGATGCATCTGTGATCAATGTGAGTGTGACTGAAGAGTAATGACTGAGTGAGGACGAGAGCCTGTTATTGAGAAAGTTATGAGATTGGACTGCACACCGCAGCGATATTAAATCATGCCTTCGTTGGTTTGATATGGCGCTTGGACCACTAGGGTCCCTCCGGAGTCTTTACACCCCAGTGAGCGCATTGATGTGAGGGATGGATCTTCCCTGGACATGGATCTTGTCCGAAGTGGATGTTATGTGAGGGATGGATCGTCCCTCGGAATGGATCTTGTCCGAGTGTTGTATTCCAAAGATGGAGTTTCTCTGTGGGGCTGGATTGGCCTTTTTCCTCAGTATGGAGTGACTACGGTCACCAGTGTTTATGCATATTCCGGGATGGAACTTCCCTGGGCCTGAGAGCCATATATAGTACTGAGTGGACTTCTGTGGGAGAATTGTGAGCATTAAGTGCATATCTACACTGGTTTAATACATATATTTTTATGATGGCATGTACAGTATACTGGAATACTTGGCATATTTACTCATCCTGATAAACTGTTAGCAAGTCTAAATTCTGTATATTGTTTATTGTAAAATTTTGAGGTTTTGTCTGTCACTACTTCTCAGCCCATAGTTTGGGTTCGTTACTTCTGAGTTGGTGTACTCACGTTACCCCCTGCACCTTGTCTGCAGATCCAGGTACACTGGGACCCGGTAGTAGATATTGAGCAGATGTCTGAGTTTTCATTGGAGTTGTCGAGGTAGAAGCTGGCGATCGCAACCTCGTCTTCTCTTTCTTATTCTACCTCTTGTTCTTTATTTTGAGACAATGTTGTCCATTTCTCCTTTTCTTTTGCTTTATGTTATAGTAGCTCATGAATGGGTGACACCAGATCCAGGGTTGGAGGGTTAAATTTAGTTTCCAAACGTTGTTTTTAAACTTCATATTCTTAATATTATCAATAAATCCGTTTAAAGTATTTTTACGAGAAATTAAATTTAGCTTAGTTAAAAAAGCGGCTTGCCTGGTTCAACGATAGGCGCCATCACGACTCCGAAATTAGGTCGTGACAATCTCGCTAATTTCTTCATATCTATTACGCTTCTCTGTGTGATTTACAATTATGTATCTCTTAAAGCCATATTTTCCTTGACTTCTCTCTATTAATTTAGAAGATAGGTGTGTTGTAATGCCATATGATTAATCAAGAGATATCGATTTTTGAATTTTTTATAAGATTAGTAGGAAAAAAGAGTAATTAATTTGATAATTCAAGAAAGGATAACAATTTCTCATTTGCTCGAGGGTTTGAATATGAGAAAGAAAAGAAAAGAGGAAAAAAATAAAAAGAAAAGAACACTTGAGAAATATTCGAGCATTCAATTATGCATTTTATTGAATGACTATTGGATCTCTTAATATGAGGAAAAGTTGACCGAAAGGGAAAAAGTCGAGTTTTTAAATTTTTCATAAAATCAATAGAAGTAAAAATGAAAATTGAGTTGATTAATTTAGGGAAAGATAATGGTACTTTCTAATTTAAAGAAGAATAGAAAAACATAAATATGATAGAGAAAAGAAAGGAATAAAATAAGAAGATTAGAAAATGTAAAGAAAAAGAAAAGAGAGCCGATAAAGAGAAAAAAATAACAAAAAAGGAATAGGAAAATTTTAAAATATCAAGAAGATAATGAGAATATGATCAAATGAAAAGTTTTTTGTTTTTGCTTTTTCTTTATAAAATACATAAAAGTGTGAAAATAAAATCTTTTAAAAATATTTACTAGATTTCTTACAGCTTGTTTGGATGGTTGTTATCCATTGTATTGTATCGTATTGTTAATTTAAAAATATGATTGTTTTGATTGTTACTTAAATTTAATTATATCGTATCGTTAAATCCGTCGTTACATAACGACGAAATGTGCCACTTTATGTAACGGTCAATTTGGTGTGTTCCCACCGTGCCTTGTCTTTTTCTCTCAATCTCTCCCTTCATTATTATTAAATAATTTTATTTTATCATTTACCCTACCTTTTTATATAATAATTTTACCATGTATCATAAATTTTCTTTATAATATTGCAAGTTTATTCTTCATATTGTTGGTGCATGATATCATGAAATGATGACAGACGACACAATCTATCCAAATATTGTATTTATCAAACGATACAGTACAATACAATACAGTACGATACGATACATTATGACAAGACAACAGGCTGTTAATAACAAAAATGAGATGAGAGGGTTACATTTAAGTATCTACAACTGTTCTTTTTAACTAGAAATGCGTAGAATTTTGAGACAAAGAAGTAGACCAAGAATAATTTCTATAAAATGATTTAGACTTAAATATTTATTAGATAAACATAAGTTTTATAATAAAATAATTATTTCAATAGCATTGTCTTAATTCAATTATTTATAAACGGAACACATCATTAATTTAACTGTGCGAAGTGTAGACAAATTTACTAATTATATATAGAGACGAGTAATTGGCTATGCTTTTAGATTATCAACGAGCTTATAGACCATGTACTAAAATTGAATATTGTTATGTTAGGGATAACATCACTATATAATTGGCTTTATAATTGTAATTGTGGGTGATGGAGGAACTTAGTTTGTACGTATTCTTTTATTGCTTTGATTGTTTCAGATATATGAAAAATTATTGAGATTACAAAATTTTTGATTGACATTAGTGTTTAAGTATAAGAAGGAGAGAAAATGGATAAGATCGGAGTCTAATAGATTATTTGTATATACTAATGTATTAAGTGATAATTCCTCTACAGGTGTAAATAAGTTTATAATGTAGTATAAATAGGTAAATATTCTAAAAATTGTGAACAGAAAAATGATAAGATTTCAAAAGAAAATACCTCTGGAGATAAATTTAGTTGGATAGTAAATGCGAGTCCGGAATCATGATTAAACATAGGCCTGTCAAGGATAAAAATATGCATAAATTATACATAGAAGTTGAGTGTAGGTTATCATATGTGTGAAAGAATATTTAATACATCGAGGAAGAATACATGTCACGTTGATTCAACACAAATTGATCTGATGGGACTTGAACATATGTGCGATTAATCTGATGATGTTCATATGACTGTTGGATGCTACAAAAGAAAAACCAAAAAATAGAATAAAAAAAGATATAAATAACCCACAAAGGGACTTATAGCTAACTAAAAAGTGCAATTGTCACGCTGGAAACTTTACACTTTTCATCGTATCAAATATTTCTGTATTATTTTTAATTAAAAATTGATGTTTCTATGCCAAAAACAATAACAACAACACCAACTGTGATTACTTTTTGTTGTAGTCAAACAAATATATGAGGTTTTGAATTTCACAAGAGGCTGAAAAGACAAATAAATAAAGAAATCTCTATATTTTTAATTCTTAACCTTTTTAAAATTGCGATACCAAAAGAGGAAGAACGACGACTTTAAATGGTAAAATACTAAGTAAACTATCATAGTAAAATATAACACATTGGAATGATCTTACTGCTTTAAAAGGAGTATAGAATTTTGGTCTTTCGGGTTATTTTCTTGATTGTTTTCTTGGACAGAATTGTCTTGCTGAATTTGCATGACCATATTGTTTTCTTCACCCATAGAAAATCTCTGTTTTTCGCTACGTGCCTCCATTTTTTACCTTTATCAAATGAATTTGTATTATTTTAGTTAAATACATTTAATTTCATATAAATAAACGCAATACTGTCGTCATGGGCCAACCTTTTTTCGGATGTCAGTGGCACCAAATAACCCGTGCGGCGCCTTTAGTCACCCCACACTACAATCCAGCCTTTCATCTTTCCCAGTTTTTCTAGCACGATCTTGTGCCTGTGGTGAAGCTTTCCTAGGAGGCTTACTTAAACTGTGACGCCTTGTCTGATGTCTTGGCTCATGGCCTCGACTAGATGTGGCGCTTCTCATCTGCTGGATCTCATCCATGCGCACACCCGGGGCTGTCTAAGGACATGTCTGTCCCTCTCCTAGCATTGAGCATCGCTCTTGCGTGCACAGTCCAATCCTCAAGCTTGACACTCGCCTCGTGCATCCGCACCAAGCTTGTGCTTCACACGAGTAAGGCAACCTTTAGTCCTTGGCCTCTGTCATGTGTGTCTTTCATAGAATGCCCATGGTTATCTTATGGCATGGAAAAACATAGCCCTCACGACACACTTCCATCCCACATAGTGCAGTGTCACCCCACAACTGCACATCTAGACCAACAGACCCTTGCTCGCATATTTGAACCCAAGATATTCTCACAAGTCCACACATGAGGCCCCTAATATAGGTGCTTCAAGTATCCAATCGGCATAGAGGTCTTTATCCACTATTTTGGAAGCCCATAGGGCATAATCGCCCACACGTCAAGCCTCCGGCACCCATTGTATGTCCAACACTAGCCCTGAGGTGTCGCGTCGTCCATAGAGTTCCCAAGCTCGTATGGATACCTAAGAAACCCCTTTGAGATGTCCAGGAAGGCCCTTGAGGTTCCCCCTCAAGGTAGCTCACTTGGTGCGGCTTGGTGGCAGCACGCACGGGGGAGGCTGACTGAGCTTCAACACCTCTGCGCCCCTTATATATGCTTAAAATAAAAAAGTCCAAGATTCCCTAGTAGACATGTTTTTGCTAGAGAATCATAATGATCCTTTCTCACTCATCCGAACTCCGAATAAGAAGATGTCTGTTCCTAAAGCTTTCTCTTGACTTCCTTCACACTTCCATGAAGTTTCACCCCATCCCATACTCGTGAAAATAGTTATAGCCTTCAAACACTTCAGCAAATTATGACAATGCCACTTCCCCTTGCGAAGTCAAGCCCATAGGCCGGGTACGACACCTATTATGGAACCACTGATCACTTGGGTTTTACCGAGCTCCACGTGGCCGGGTACATTTTACCGAGCCTATTACGGTCGGGTAAGATATGATGATGATGTTTCCCACAAAGGCGTATGTTTTAAAAGTTTATGTGTGTATATATATATATATATATGTGTGTGTGTGTGTGTGTGTGTGTGTGTGTATGTATGTATCACGGATTTCATGTCAGTAGCCCTCATAGGTACCCAAATGTTAGAGGTTGTATATTCTTTATCCCTATTTACACTACTGTTCTTAATTATGATTTCCTGCCTTACATACTCAGTATTTTATTCATACTGACATCCATTTTGTTTGTGGATGTTTCATGTCTTGATAGACAGGTAGACGCAGCTCCCCCACCATAGTAGGCTTCCCAGTTCGGCGGTTATTAGCGAGATCCCTTCTCCGGACTTGCCGTGGGCTTGGTATGCATTTTTTTTATAGACATTATGGGTATGTCGGGGCCCTATTCCGGAAATGTTGCAGCACTTATGCTCCTTTAGAAGCTCATAGACAGGTGTCGACTCATGTATAGTTTGGTATGCCTTGTTGGCTAATTTTTGTTGTATAGTGTTTCATGCAGCGCTGTAGCTCGTACCTTATATGTAGTTTCTTGGCAGCCCTGTCATCCCATGTTATGTATGTTCATGCAATTATCATTCATTGTTGGTTGTTCATGATCCATATCTATCATTTATATTGATCTCGTCAGCCCTTAAAGATAATAAGGAAGGTTAGATGAAATGGACGTTGGTGCTCGGCAAGTCTGGCCCGGGTGCTAGTCATGATCCTCCAGTTTAGGTCATGACAAACTTGCTATCAGAGCAAGTCTGACCTAGGGGTTGTCTATAAGCCGTGTCTAGTAGAGTCTTGATTATGGATGTGTAGCGCGCCACATTTATAATCACGAGACTACATGACATCTAGGGTTGTTACCTTTTTCCTGAATCTAGATTGTGCGTAGAGTTGAGTCTTTAGTTTACATCTCTAATATTAACCTTGTTTTCTTTCAGCGATGCCTTCGACTAGGAAGCAAGAGATTAGTAGACGGCTTGATACAGCCACGGGACAGGGTACCAGTCAGATGCCTCAAGCCAGAGCAGGCCAAACTGAGGCTCAGAGTGAGATGCCGTCTCATACCTCATCTATTCCGTCTCCTCTAGAGGATATGCGGAGTGTGGTGCAGTTGTTGACTAGCTTGGTACCTGCTCAGGCTCAGAGGAAGAATACCGGTGCAATTGATAAACCAGTTAGTACCAGAGTTTGTGATTTTATAAATCTAGGCCCTCCAGTTTACCGGATCAGATCCCAAGGAGGACCCGCAGACTTCTATTGACCAGGTTCATCGTACACTACGGGTTATGCATGCTACTGATATAGAGGCGGTGGAGTTGGATTTTATCGGTTACGGGATTTAGTGGTTTTCTGGTATGATAGTTGGGAGAGATCCAGGGGTCCGAACGCTCCTCAAGCTGTGTGGAAAGAATTTTCTGAGGCCTTTCTTCGTCACTATTTTCCAGTTGAGATACGACGAGCTAGAGCTGATAAGTTCTTGAACCTTAGACAAGGTAATATGAGTGTGCGAGAGTATAGTATGCAGTTTGATTCTTTAGCAAGGTATGCTTCCCATATGGTGGCCAAGATGAGTGATAGGGTGCATATGTTCATGAACGAGTTAGGACCATATCTGATAAATGAGTGCACGACAACCTCCTTGGTGGAGGGCATGGATATTTCCCGTATTCAGACTTATGCCCAGACCGTAGAGGATCGTAAGCACCAGCAAAGGGAAGATAGGGGCCAACATAAGAGGGCGAGATTTGTAGGGTATTCTCATGACTTTAGAGGCAGTGTCAGGCCCCAGTCTTCGAGGATTTCGGCGCCACCTGTAGCTAGTGCTCCTCCACAGTTTTAGAGGCCTCGGTATGATCGATTTACCTATTCTTGTCCAAGTCAGAGTTTGCAGGCATCAAGCTCGCAATATCATAGGGATACTAGTTAGACGAGAGCCCTAACACCCCATTGTGATCACTACGACAAGGCCCACTTTGGACTGTTCTGTCGAGGTTCTAATGCGTCCTATTCTTGCGGACATCCTGGCCATATGATGCGGGATTGTCCTAATAGAGAAGGTGGTGGTATGGCTCAGCCGACTGGATCTATGTCTGGTTCTTCCTCATCAGTTCGACCTCCAGCACGGGGTTTGCAGCAGTCTACAGGTCTTGGTAGAGGTAAAGGTGTAGTGCCGAGTTCGAGTGGTGCTCAAAATCGAACCTATGCTCTAATAGGTCGAGAGGATCTCAAGTCGTCTCCGGATGTTGTTACAGGTATATTGTCTGTGTTTTCTTACAATGTATATGCGTTGATTCTTCCGCGATCTATATTATCATATGTTACACCCTTTGTGGCTAATAAGTTTGGCGTTGAACCTGAATTGATAAGTAAACCACTTGAGGTATCTACTCCGATAGGAGATTCTGTGATTGATAGAAGGGTATATAGAGGTTGCATAGTGATTATTTGTAGTCTTCAAACCTTGATGAATTTATTTGAATTATAAAGGGTTCATTTCGATGTGGTAATGGGAATGGACTGGTTGGCCTCATGCTATGCAAGATGATTATCTTACGAAGATGGTTAGGTTTCAGTTTCCTGATGAACCTGCCATCGAATGGAAGGGGAACATTGCTACACCGAAAGGTAGGTTTATTTACTATCTTAAGGCAAGGAAGATGATCTCAAAAGGTTGCATTTATCATCTTGTTCGCGTTAGGGATGCGTAGGCGAAGCCGCCTACTCTACAATCAATCTCCGTGGTCAATGAATTTCTAGATGTTTTCCCAGATGAACTCCCAGGTCTTCCTCCTAAAAGGGAGATTGAGTTTAGCATTGATGTGTTGCCTGACACTTAACCTATATCTATTCTTCCATACAGGATGACCGCGGCAGAGTTGTAAGAGTTGAAGGCACAATTGAAGGGCTTGCTGGATAAGGGATTCATTAGGCCTAGAACTTCACCTTGGGGTGTGCCAGTCCTGTTCGTGCGGAAGAAATACGGGTCGTTAAGGATGTGTATCGATTATCGACAGTTGAATAAGTTTACTATAAAGAACAAGTATCCACTTCCAAGGGTTGATGGCCTGTTTGGCCAACTCCAGAGTGCCAAGTATTTCTCCAAGATTGACTTACATTCAGGGTATCATCAGGTGAGGGTTAAGGAGAAGGATATTCCAAAGACGGCCTTCCGGGGAAGATATGGGCACTTTGAGTTCTTGGTGATGTTGTTAGGGCTAACAAATGCCCCATAACCTTTTATGGATCTCATGAATACTGTATTCAGGCCCTATCTTGATGTGTTCGTGATCGTATTCATTGATGACATTTTGGTGTATTCTCATTCAGAGGCGGAACATGCAGGCCACTTGCAGATAGTATTACAGACACTTCAGGATCGTAAGTTATATGCTAAGCTCTCGAAATGTGAATTCTTGTTGAACTCAGTAGCATTCCTTGTCCATGTGATATCTGACGAGGGTATTAGTGTCAACACTCAAAAGATCGACACAGTACAGAATTGGCCGAGACCTACAACACCATCAGAACTCCGCAGCTTCTTGGGGTAAGCAGGATATTATAGGCGATTTATAAAAGGTTTTTCCTCTATATCAAAACCATTGACTAAGTTAATGCAAAAAGCTACTAAGTTCCAGTAGTGTTATGCTTTTGAATGAAGTTTTCAGAAGTTAAAGAATCGATTGACATATGCGCCAGTGCTCACTCTCCCAGAAGGAACAGAAGGTTATGTTGTATATTGTGATGCCTCGGGTATAGGTTTAGGGTGCGTATTGATGCAACATGGGAAGGTGATTACTTATGCATCAAGACAATTGAAGAAGCATGAAAAGAATTACCCGACCCATGATTTGGAATTGGCTGCAGTAATGTATGCTTTAAAGATATAGCGGCACTACTTATATGGCATCCATGTTGATATCTACACAGATCACAAGAGTTTACAATACATCTTCAAGCAGAAGGAGTTGAATTTGAGGCAGTGTAGGTGGCTTTAATTACTGAAAGATTACGATGCCGATATATTGTACCATCCCGGTAAAGCCAATGTTTTTGCAGACGCTCTCAGTCGTAAGTAAATGGGAAGCTTAGTACATATTGAGGCAGGTAGACAGGGGTTGACTAAAGAGATTCATCAGCTAGCCAATATGAGAATCATATTGTTAGACTCTGATGACGTAGGTATTACTGTACAGAATACATCATAATCATCTTTGGTAGCCGAGGTAAAAGCACGACAATATGAAGATCCTACCTTAGTACGACTGAGAGAGAGCATCCAGCAGCGTAAAATTACGGCTTTTGAGATCGGAGCAAATAGGGCACTGAGATACCAGGGTCGAGTATGTGTGCCTAATATGGTAGGGTTTACAGAGAATATTATGATTGAGATTCATCAATCCCGATATTCCATCCATCCAGCTCGACAAAGATGTATCATGATGTTAAGGAACAATATTGGTGGGATAACATGAAGAAATCTATTGCAGAATTTGTAGCCTAGTGTCCTAATTTTCAACAAGTACCGAGCGAAGAACTTTAGTACACCTATAGATGCCCAGAGGGACAACTTGTCAAAGTTCTGTATATATGTTCCCAAAGTGAGGCCTAGGCATTGACTAAAAGTAGGAGGGAAAATGAGAGAAGAGTTGCATAGATGCACATACAAGGACAAAGTCATACAGGCTGCGTGACAAAAGGTAGCAACAATTACAAGATTGGAAGAATTCGGACAACTAGTCGTGGTGTGAGAAAGAGGCCTAAAGGGGGGAATGCCCTGACTTCTGGATTTATTCACAGAACAATTGCGTAGATGTAAAGGACAACATTAAAATATTTGTAAGAGATATAAGTTATGAGACTAATAAGCGCATCAGTTAACATTTGAAGACGAATGTTCCAAATGAAGGAATGAAGTTATACCCCATATCTTCGTTCATGAGATTCGTAAGTCAATTG
>ML336051.1:0-40463 GCA_005239505.1 Nicotiana paniculata
TAATAGACAATATTACAGAAATAAAAGATCGAAGTTGATTGTATTCGAGAATCAGATGCCTTTGCAAGATGTATTCCCCTCCCTTATATAGGAGATTCTTATAACGTATGACTCCTGCTATGGTTACTCATTAATGACTAATTATGACATTAATGAGGTGTTACAAAGGATAACGGTAATAGGGGTTCAGTTACATAACGTTCGATTAATCAATTATGGGTCCTTAAATCTGCCCGTAGCTTTGTCTAGATACATTTCTACTGTGCCTCTTTCCCATTTTGATCAAGTTGAATTTCCCGTGGCTGATAAGTTCGTGGGTTTACTTAACCGTGCCTCTTTGTACCATACCTCTTCAAAGAGTTACGTCCAGCTGTTGTTTTTCATGTGTCTACGTGACTGGCTGAGTTGTCAAAAGCTGGCTTACGTGTGGAACTCTTTTTTACCAATACAGATAGTCCCCCCCACTTACCCTACCTTTAACGATTAATATTTGATAAGTGGATATTCATTTATGGCGGGAATATTTTTCCGCCGCTTTTCCTTGAATCATTGTATCCTTCTTTGCGCCATAGGCGTCGTTTATCACTTCCATTTAATGCTCATACCACATGTCCTTTTTGGATTGGTTCTGCATTTACTCAGCACCTTTTAAGGCTTTTTGCGGCTGTGCCAGTCTCGAAGTGACATATTCAATTATGACTTTTCATCATTATTTTCCTTTTTCATCATGTTTGACGGTTGTCTTCAAGTATAAATTCATGTTTTCCTTTCTTTTCTTCCCCGAAACACTTTTCTAATTTTGTTTTCTGTAAAGAACTTTCTTCTTTGCCTTTGTAAACATGTCTTCTTCAAACCAACCTCAAAGAGTAATAGACATTGAAAGCTTAGTGCCATCTTCTACTCCGACTAGGAGTCGGAGGGGTGGTAGACTTAGAAGTCTAGGATCCACTCCTTCGAGGGGCTCTTCTTCTTCTCAGATAGTACCTCCCCCTTCCACTAGATCTACAGTTTCCCCGAGATTTAGGGTTTCTCGATCTTTTGTCTAGGGGTAGAGGCGAACGCCTTCGTGAACCTAGAGTCGATGAAATTGTCCCTGCTGAGTTTGTTTTTGCTAGGGATAGTCAAGTTCTTGTAGATCAATCTTCTTCTCTTGATAGTGTAGAAAGATATCCAACCCTTATAACTGACGGTCAGATTTCCCTTGTTCGAAGGAAGTGCTTCTGGAAATCTGAATTTCCTGTCTATATTCCGAATAGTAATCAAAGAATAACGTCTTACAAGACGGGGTATTCTTTTGTTTATATTTATCCTTTCACTTTAGGGTTTAGACCCCCCCATTGACCCGGTTATAATCGAGTTTTGCCATTTTTTCAATATCTGCTTATGACAGGTCGGCCCGCTTGTGTGGCGAGTTGTCGCATGCATTAGGAGTTTGGCTTCTTTAGCCTCGGTTCCTTTTACCTTCAACCATCTTATTCACCTTTACTCTCCTACCTTATTTCGTGAAGGGGTTTTTACTCTGACTGCTAGAAGCAAAAGAGTGTTAGTAACCCCTGGAGACGATAAGGATAGGGGTTGGTACCTCCGGTATGTTGCTGTACCCACTGCTGGTTTAGTGGGTGAAGAAAATATTCCCTTCCCTGAGAAGTGGAATCGCGCACGTGAGTATGCTTTAGCTCACATTTACTTTTTCTTGTTTTGACTTGAGATGTTTTATTTAACACCATGTGATTGAGCCCCCTGTCTTTGATAATGTTCCACATTCCCCTATTCACGGTGGTATTGATCTTGCTGCTGACGACGCCCCTTTTGCTGCTGTCTTTCCTGCTTCTTTGAGAGAAACTATTTCGTCTATTCCTTTGGCTATCTTAACTTTTGCTGCTGCTTTGCCTGTAACTTCTTCAACTCTTCAACTTTCCGTGCCTGCTCCTTTGCCCGTGGGTTCTCCATCTCCTCAACCTTCCGTGCCTGTTGCTATTCCATCTCTGCCTGCTTCCATGCCTTCCGTTAGGGAAGTAGGGTCTTCCAGCAGAGAGATGCGGCAGGTGGTAATAGAGGTTCCAGCTGAGGGAAACCTTTTCAAGAAGACGGGTGAGCCTGAAGTGTGGCTCAAGCCTTTAATAGGTCCCGCTGAGAAAGCAAAGCTAGCTAGCCACGGTGCTCTTACATGGGCAAATGAGGTCGTGCATACTTCTTTGAAGGTATGGTGTAAGTTATCCTCTTTCACTCTCGTATATGAAATTTACCATATCTAACTGGTTTATTTCTTGTAGATTAACTCATAGGCATGGAGATTATGAAGAGGATTTCAAACACAGACCAAGAGACATGAGAGTTGCAGGCAGAAGTTGATAATTGGAAAGCACAGTATGATAGTTTAAGGATTGACATGGACTCTTTAGAAAAGGAGAGGAGTACCTTGAAGCGGCAGATGAGACTTATGGAGCAGAACTAGCAGTGGAGCGGGCTTCTTGTAGTCAAACTGACAAAGACAAGAGTGTTCTGGAGTCTTCGTTCGCGGAGCAGCTGTCCCGTGCCTCAGAGGAGATTAGAGACTTGAAGAACTTGCTGGGGTAGAAGGAAGAATACTCAGGCGAGCTCGTGCAATCACTCACTCGTACTCAAGAAGATCTTCGAAGGGCTTTAGACAAAGCTCAAGCTTTAGAGGAGTCGATTGTTCCATTAAGGGCCGCTCATGAAGTTGTGGAGGCGGAGAAGGATGGGCTGAGAGATGAGCTTCAAGTGTGGGCACAAGATTATGAAGATTTGGAAGAGGTGGCTGTTGTCGATGTGAGCTGGGCATATATGAATTCTCGCCTCGACACATTGATGGAAGTGAGTCAAGAGGGTTTCGATCTTAGTGATGAAATAGCCAAAAATAAGGAAGCCATGGAGAAGGCTCAACAAGGTCATAACCTCTCTTCACCTGATGGTGAGATTCCAGCCGCTCATGCCTCTTCATCTTCAGTTGCTCCTGTTCCTTCCGCCTCTGAAGTCAACCCCTCTCTTTGAAAAGATCTAGTTGGTTTACCCTTTTTTTTCTTTTTCTTTGTATCAATTGGTGGTTACCCCCAGTCCCATCGGGGGTAAATTTGGATTTCCTTTAAGTCCCCAAATGACAACTTAGGGGCACCACAATGTATATAAAAATTTTATACGGCTAAGTATAAGTTAATACTTAATTTTAGCCGTTTTAATATATAAATGTTAGTTCGACTTTTGTTGAGTTTCTGTTTCACTCTTTAAGTCTTTTGCATGCTTTATTTTTCGAGGTTTTAGTTTTACCTTGAGTTTTTCATGTGGGATGCTTTAGACTACTCATACCTTTTTTATAATAGGTACGATGTCATATTAAATGTGTGCCTTTTTGTAATAGGCATAGTTTATGGAAGAGGGCCCTTTATAATTGACATGAAGAAGACGTCTCAACTTCATGATAATGCAATAGAGTGATAGGAATTTTACACATGTTTAAGAATGTTTCCAAGGAAAGGTTTTTGTTTGAACTTCCATGACAATTTACATGTTTTTGGTTATCATCTAAAACTCACGCTTGCAACTGTTTTTGTTTAAACTATTTAATATACTCTTGTATTTCGTAACTGTTTTTCATAGGTGGTAACAGTTTTTCGATATTAATACAAGGAAATAACTGTTTTCACTAGTAACAGTTTTTATAAAGATTGGGTTTTTTACCCGCAACTGTTTTGGAAACAGTTTTCTAATAATTACGAGGGAAATGTTTTCTTATTCGTAATTGTTTTTATATGATAACAATTTCTTAAACAAATACAAGGATTCAGATCTTTCGTCCATAAGTGTTTTATTCGAGAACAGTTTTTTTGAATGAGTATATTGATGATGATCTTTTACCCCTAACTGTTTTTGTTACAACAGTTTTGAATAAGTATAAAGATGTACATTTCTTTCTCGTGACTAACATTTTGCCTTTCAACCTGAATATGTTCGAAGGGTTTTTGCTTTTCGCATTAGGCTTTGTATTTGGATGGCTCTTTTGATTTCTTTCGATTCTGCTCGTGTCACTTGTCTCATTGGGTAGATGGGTCTTTAGGCCCGAGCTTTTGACTTTCTGATAGTCTTCTTTGCTTCGTCTTAGTCTTCCATACTGTATAGTCCCCCAAGTGTTTGAGCTTTAAAGAATGAAATCTCGAGCACTTCATTATTCCTTTCCTTGTGGTCCTTTTCCTGAAAAGGAAAAACATTCCAGACTCGAAGGTATAAAGTTTTTTAGATGATGACTGCTTAACCCCTTTTAAAACGTCCATCAGAAAGTGTAAACCTAGACCGGAATTGTGTTATTTCCTCACGTTTTTGCAAGTCTAATATCATCATCTGGTGATGGGTTAGCTTTGTGCCTATCATCTAAAAAAGTTAGTAAAATTTTTAAATGTTCAAAATAAAATCAAATGTGTGATACCTGACAGGGGTATTCTTTTCTTTTTACAAGTAATACTTCTTTAGATGGATGGCGTTCCAGCTTGTTGGTAGAACTCTGCCGTCCATAGCTTCCAACTCATAGGAGCCTTTTCCAGCTATCCCTCGGATTTTGTAAGGTCGTTCCCAGTTTGGATTTAGCTTTCCTGCACCTGCTTCTTTTGTTGATTGAAAGACTTTTTTGAGAACGAAGTCCCCAATTTTAAAGTACTTGAGATGAGCTTTACGAGTGTAATAACGCTCTATGATTTTTTTTGAGCTGCCATCCGTATTAATTCTGCTTCTCTCCGTGGTTCGAACAGGTCTAGGTTGGTCCTTAATTCGTCGCTGTTTTGACCTTCCATGGCCGTTGAGAACCTTATACTTGGTTCGTCAATCTCTACAGGTATTAAGGCTTCTGAGCCATAAACAAGTGCGAACAGAGTTTCTCCCGTGGCTATTTTTGAAGTCGTTCTGTATGCCCATAGTACCGCTGGTAACTCATCATCCCAGTTTCATTTGGCTTTATCCAACCGTTTTTTTAGATTGTTGATGATGACCTTATTTGTTGACTCAGCTTGACCATTAGCCACGGGGTGGTAAGGCGTTGAGGTGATCCGCTTGATTTTCCAACTTTCGAAGAATTCTGTGATTTGCGAGCCTATGAATTGTGGGCCATTATCACACACGATCTCCTTTGGTATTCCAAAGTGGCATATTATGTTTCGCCATAAGAAGATTTTAGCTTCCTTTTCTCGCACTTGTTTGAACGCTTCTTCCTCTACCCATTTTGTAAAATAGTCGGTTAGTACGAGTAAAAACCGTACCTGTCCTTTAGCTGTGGGAAGAGGTCCTACTATGTCCATACCCCATTTCATGAAAGGCCATGGGGATATTATTGGATGTAATAATTCCGCTGGTCGATGCATGTTATTGGCAAACCTTTGGCATCTGTCACATTTGGATACGAAATTCTCGGCTTCCTCTTCCATCTTAGGCCAATAGTATCCGGCTCTGATTAGTGTTTTCACTAAGAATCTAGCCCCTGAGTGATTTCCACAGTGTCCTTCGTGGACTTCTTTCATAACAAATTCCGTTTGGTTAGGTCCAAGGAATTTAGCTAGGGGTCCTCCGAACATCTTGTGATAAAGCGAGTTGCGAATAAGGCAGTACCGTGCAGCTTTGCAGCGAAGTGCTTGAGCTGCTTTTCTGTCTTCNAAATTTAGCTAGGGGTCCCCCGAACATCTTGCAATAAAGTAAGTTGCGAATAAGGCAGTACCGTGCAACTTTGCGGCGTAGTGCTTGAGCCGCTTTCCTGTCTTCAGGCACGGTTCCATTCTGCAAAAAATTAAGAATTTCGTTTCTCGAGTCCCAGATTAGGTTGTTGAAAGTTACCTCATTCCTGTCCTGGTTTATTATTGAATGAAATAATTGAGCGACAATTGTATTGTCTTTGTTCGTTACTTCCGTGACTGCTGCGAGGTTAGCTAATGCATCTGCCTCGGTATTTTCTTCTCTAGGTATATGCACTACCTTCCATGTTTTGAATTGTCTCACGCGCTCCCGTGCTCTTTCAAGATATTGTTGCATTCTAGTCTCTCGAGCAATGTAAGTCCCCTGTATCTGATTTACTACCAGTTGGGAATCGCTGTTGATAATAATTTGCTCGATTGAGAGCTCCCGTGCAAGTTCAAGCCCTGCAATAACAACTTCGTACTCTGCTTCATTGTTAGTGATATGATAACACTTTATAGCTTGCCGTATCTTTCCGCCCGTGGGTGATATCAAGACTATGCCTAAGCCAGCGCCTTTTATATTTGAAGAACCATCGGTGAACAAGGTCTACAGGCCTGGATTAACACCGTTAAAGAGTTGTAACTCTTTTTATACTTCAGACACAATGCCATTACTAAAGTCAGCAACAAAATCAGCTAGTATTTGAGACTTAATTGCAGTCCTAGGCTGATAATTATCTCGTGCTCACTTAATTCTATGGCCCATTTGGCTAATCTTCCTGACAATTCTTGTTTATGCAGAATATTTCTTAAAGGATATGTGGTCACAACAGTGATTGGGTGGCATTGAAAATAGGGTCGTAATTTTCTAGATGCCATTATTAAAGCTAAAGCTAACTTTTCCAGATATGAATATCTAGTTTCAGCATCTAGCAAAGTTTTACATACATAATAGATAGGTGATTGTTTACCTTTTTCTTCTCTTACCAATACTGCACTTACAACAATTTCTGAGACAGCCAGGTATATGTACAATCTTTTCCCTTCTTTTGGCTTTGAAAGTAGTGGTGGTTTCGATAGATAAGTCTTCAGGTTCTTGAGGGCTTGCTGACATTCTTCAGTCCATTCGAACTGATTCTGTTTTTTGAGAACTGAGAAGAATTTAAAACTTTTTTCGAAAGATTTAAAAATAAACCTCCCCAAAGCTGCTATTCTTCCTGTCAGTCTTTGAACCTTATTTTTATTTGTTAAAACATCAGGTATTTCCTCTATGGCTTAAATTTGAGCGGGATTTACCTCTATTTCTCTATTTGATACAAGGAAACCCAAAAATTTGCCTGATTGCACTCCAAAAGCGCATTTCTCTGGATTCAATTTCATATTATACCTGCGTAAAATATTAAAAGCAGTAGATAGGTGCTGGAAATGGTCTTGTGCTTGTGTTGATTTTACCACATGTCATCGAAGTATACCTCCATCGTTTTTCCAAGATGTTCTTGGAACATCTTGGTCATAGCCTTTGATAGGTGGCTCCAGCATTTTTTAGGCAAAAGGCATGACTTTATAACAATAAGTTCCCCTATTCGTGATAAAGGAGGTTTTTTCCTCGTCTAAAGGATCCATTTTAATTTGATTATAACCAGAATATGCATCTCGAAAGCTTAATAGTTCATGACCTGCGGTAGCATCAAGCATTTGATCTATATGAGGCAATGGGAATGAATCTTTGGGGTATGCTCTGTTTAAATCAGTATAATCTACGCATACTCTCCACTTGCCATTCTTTTTAGGTACTACCACGGTGTTTGTTAACCAGTTAGGGTACGTTACCTCTCGTATCGAACCAATCTTCAAGAGTTTCTGTACCTCTTCGTCGATCACTTGGTTCTTGAATGGTCCTTGCTTTCTTTTCTTCTGCTTAACAGGTACGAAGGATAGATCTTCATTTAGTTTATGAGTCATGACTTCTGGTGGGATGCCTGTCATATCTGAGTGGGACCACGCAAAACAGTCTACGTTAGCCTTTAGATAATCAATTAACTTACCTCTTCGAGCGGGGCTTAGCCTCATGCCTATATACACTTTCTTCTCAGGTTTTGTTCAGATAACAGAACAACTTCGAGCTCCTCCGTAGTTGTTTTGATGCGCTCATCTTCCTCCGGTTCATGAATGAAGTCCGGTCTGGAATACGCATATGTGTGGTATAGTACACCTTCCATGGTAACTTGACTCTTCTTCTCGTAAGTATTTTCTTTCGTGCCTATTTCAACAATAATATCTTCCGTACCTATATGGGTAGTAATTTTTTTCATGTCTGTTTGGGCGGTGTTACCTATTTGGGAGATTTCCTTATCTCGTAATTCTTCCACCTCTATTTTCGTGTTGTAGTGTACCACAGAATTTATATTTTTTGAGGTCTGCTGATCTCCTTTGATTTGTTGAATCCCCCATTCAGAGGGAAATTTAATTACCTGATGCAACATGGACGATATCGCTTTCATGTCGTGGATCCATGGCCTTCCAATGATCACGTTATAATCCATGTGAGTATCGATGACTTGGAACCTAGCTCTTTTGATCACCCCATCAGCATAAGTGTTAAGCTCAATTTCTCCTTTTGTTATAACCGTAGAGTTATCAAACCCTAATATGTCTCGTGCTTTTTGGGATTACTTGATTCCCCAGTAGCATTTCTTCCACGACTCTTAGCAAAATGATATTGACTGAATTGCCTGGATCAATCAACACTCTTTTCACATTAGTGTCATGAATAAGTAGAGATATTACTAGAGCATCGTTGTGCCGAAGCATTAATCCGCTGCTATCTGCATCATCGAAGGTTATATCATCTTCTCCACGAGCACGTTTCCCTTGTGTAATTGTGAACTTTGTGGTTGTTTTGCAAATCACTCCGTTTACTTCTTCACCCTCGTGTATTAAGTTAACGGTTCATTTTGGAGAAGGAGGCTTTGGGGGATCCTGCATGTTCCTCATATATGCCTGTTTACCTTTATCACTAAACAATTCTGTTAAATAGCCCTGTTTTAACAAATTTTCTACTTCACCTTGTAAAAATCTGCAATCTGCAGTTTTGTGCCCATGATTGTTGTGAAATTCACACTAGTGATCTGGGATTTTTCTATTTGGATTTGACCGCATCTCTTTGGGCCACTTAACCTTGTTTCCCATGTTCTTCAATATTGAGACAAGTTCAGTAGTACTTATAATAAAGGTATGATCCCCAATTTGAGTACTACCTCTAGGTCGTTCATCTCTTCCTTGTAGTCTATAGTCCGACCTAGTGTTTTTGAACTCGGGGGAGATATCGCGTCCTGAGGGTCCTAAGTAAGGATCGTACCTATTTTTACCTGATCTTCTATCTGATTCAGGATGTCTGGATATTGAATGATCTTCATCTATCGAACGAGCAATGATATCTTCTTCTATTCTGAGTTTAGTGTTGTACTTGTTATATACATCGTTCCATGTAGTGACGGGGAATTCTCTTATATTCTCCTTAAGTCTCCTGGTGGCTTCTGAGCTTTTATCGTTCAAGTTGCTTGCAAATTCCATGGCTGCCCAATTATCAAGCAACCTGGGTAACTGCATTCTTTCTCGTTGAAACCTATCTACAAACTCTCGGAGTAGTTCCGTGTCTCCTTGTTTTATTTTGAACATGTCTTCCACTCTCTTCTCAACTTTTTGTGCACCAGAGTGTGCTTTTATAAACGAATCTGCAAGCTCAGAAAAAGAGTCAATATAATTTTCAGGGAGGAGAGAATACCAGGTTAGAGCCCCTTTGGTAAGTGTTTCCCCAAACTTTTTAACAAGGACTGATTCAATCTCTTGTTTCGTTAAGTCTTTGCCTTTTACCCCAGTAGTGAAAGAAGTCACATAGTCGCGTGGGTTAGTTGTTCCATCATATTTGGGAACGTCAGGAATTTTAAACTTCTTGGGTATAGTCAAAGGTGCCGCACTTGACTTCCACGGTTGTTGAGAATATCTATCAACATCGATGCCTTTGATGACAGGTGGTACACCAGGAATTTGTTCGATGCGATCGTTCTGCTCCTTCATCTGTTTCTGAATGGTTAGCAGTAAATTTTATAATTCTGAGTTATTAGATATACCTGGTCTCGTTTCGAGAGATTCATTAGGAGTATCTCCTCTTCCTGAGTTTTCCAACCCAGATTGAGGATTTTTCATGGTGATGGTGTTATTGAGGGGTGGCGTTGGCGGTGTAGGCAACGCTGCTGGTAATCCTCTCGTAAATTCTTGCAAAGCTTGGCTCATATACTCTGCAATCATTTGCTTTACATGATCTTGTTCCACAATTTGATCATTATTACCATGGTTGTTATTGGATCTTTCTGGGGATTGTTCCCTCGAACCACGCGGGGTTCCTGAAGGTGATGGAACTGGGGTTCCACTTCTTTGCTGGTTGTTGCCGTTGGGGTTTGAAATATTTCAAAGGATATAACTTCGAAAGTAAACAAAGATTATCAGATTCCCGGTAACGGAACCAATTTGTTTAACCAAAGAATTAGACCCTTTGACTAAAGCTTATTTTTAAGATGAATACGGGTTACTGATAATCAAGATAATGGGAAAAATGAATAATAGACAATATTAAAGAAATAAAAGATCGAAGTTGATTGTATTCGAGAATCAGATGCATTTACAAGTTGTATTCCCCTCCCTTATATCGGAGATTATTATAACGTACGACTCCTGCTATGGTTACTCATTAATGACTAATTATGACATTAGTGAGGCGTTACAAAGGATAACGGTAATAGGGGTTCAGTTACATAACGTTCGAGTAATCAATTGTGGGTTCTTGAATCTGCCCGTAGCTTTGTCTAGATTCATTCTGACCGTGCCTCTTTCTCATTTTGATCAAGTTGAATTTCCCGTGGCGGATAAGTTTGTGGATTTACTTAACCGTGCCTCTTTGTACCGTACCTCTTTAAAGAGTTATGTCCAGCTGTTGTGTTTTCCTGTGTCCACGTGACTGGCTGAGTTGTCAAAAGCTGGCTTACGCGTGAAACTCTTTTTTACCAATACAGTGCCTGTGGTTGCTATTTAGCCTCCTGCTTTCCTTTGGACTCCGATCCTTTTGTTGATGAGAGTACTGATACCTGTATTACTTCATTGACAGCAAACATCTCTTTGGAATCATGTATTTCCCCATACACCATTTTTTCTCCCTCCAGTGTAGGGAATTTCAGAGCTTGGTGAAGGGTTGAAGGGACTGCCCTCATGTCATGAATCCAGGGTCTTCCGAGCAGGGCATTGTATCTCATATCACCCTCGATCACATGGAACTTTGTTTCTTGAACGGTCCCGGCTACGTTTACTGGCAAGATGATTTCGCCCTTAGTAGTTTCAAAAAAAACTCGACATGTTGAACCATTGAGAACCCGAGATGCAGGCACAATCTGATCCTGCAGGCCGAGCTGCTCCACGACCCTCGATCGAATAATATTGGCCAAGCTTCCTAGATCAATCAAAACATGTTTAACCTTAATTTTATTCATAAGAACAGAGATTACCAATGTATCAATGTGGGGTTGTGAGACCCCCTCTGCTTCCTCTTCATTGAAAGACAAGGCCCCTTCTGGTACATAGTCTCGAGTTCGCTTTTCCCTGGTGATCAACACCTTGGTGCACTTGAACACGGGCCCTTGTGGGATATCGAACCCACCAACGATCATGTGAATCACGTGTTGTGGTTCTTCCTTTTTGTGTCCCTGTCTCTAAAGTGATTTTTATCTCGGTCGCTCAAGAATTCTCGAAGGTGGCCCTCGTTGAATAGACGAGCTACCTCCTCCCTTAGCTGTCTGCAATCCTCGATTCTATGACCATGAGTACCATGGTATTTGCATATTTGATTAGGGTTCCTTTGTGCCGGATCAGTCTGTAGGGGGCTAGGCCATATAGTATCCTTGATCCGCCTAATGGATGATACAATACCTGATGTGTCGATGCTGAAGTTGTATTCTGATAGTCGTGGTGCTTCTATGGGCTCGACATGTTTATCGAAGCCACTCTTACTCATGAGCCCTCGGGAGCTCTGTACTGAATCATTCCTTATATCATTTCGAACGAGGTTACGCCCTGGACCACTGTTTCTACGATCTGCGCCGTATGGTTGATACCGGTCTCTATTTGATCGGGGTTCTCTATCTATGTCCCTTTGAATTCTATCGACGCGCCTATTTGGATAAACAGAACTGGAAGGGTTCCCCAACTGATAATCCTCGACCCTGATTTTCGACTGGTACCGATTGTGTACATCGGCACAGGTCACGGCTGGATAGTCAATCAAATTTTGCTTTAGTTGTCGTGATGCTATTGAACTTCATACGTTCAAACCTTGAGTAAAGGCTTGGACAAGCCAATCATCTGCGACTGGGGGGTAGGTCCATGTGTTCTATCTAGAACCGAGATACAAATTCCCTTAACATTTCGTTGTCCTTCTATTTACTTTGAAGAGGTCCGACTTCCTAGTCGCGACCTTTATTTACTGCAAGCATGGCGAAGCAATCAATGGAATTGAGCGGCAAATCGTGGTACCATATCATCGTCTCCTTCGATAAAGTTCCTCCAAACTTCTTCAGCAGAACGGACTCAACCTCATTACCTCTAAGTCATTCTCCTTTCTTGCCCATGTATAAGAAGTGACATGCTCATTAGGGTCAGTGGTCCCATAATATTTGGGAATTTCTGGCATGCGAAATTTCTTCGGGATGGGCTTAGGAGCCGCACTTGGGGGGGAAGGCTTCTGCACGAACTTCTTCAAATCTAAACCCTTCAGAATCGGTGGTGCTCCCGGTATTTGGTCAACTCGAGAGTTGTATGTTTCTACCTTTTTGTCATTTTCCTCGATCTTCTTTTCCCCTGATTCGATTCGCTTTGTGAGCTCCTCGAGCATTTTCATAATGGTGGGGTCAGTCCCCGATTCGTTGGCGTTCGACCTCTCCGGTATAGGTTCAGGCCTGTGAACAGCTTCTAGTGAGGGCTCGGGTTCGACCCCACTCGGTGCACGGTTCTGATTTTGTAGTTGTGCTATAGCAGTTTGTTGAGCCCATAACATTTCAAATATCAGTTAAAGGCTGACTCTACCGTCTTCTCCGCCCTGCGTACCTCGACCACCTGATCGAACTTCCCTGCGGACTCTATTTTCGGGATCAATGCCCAGATTTGCATTTAGGGCGACATAGGAACTGACGTCGATGGGATTTGCAATTGGTACTCCCTCGAGGCCAGCCTGAGGCACTTCGATCCCTGGGACGACTATATTGTCGTTTTCTCCAGGAAAACCAAGGCCGTTGTCGGCGTGTGTGGGTACTGCTTGTGAGTTCGACATGATGATCCTGAAATCAAAAATACTTACGAGAACAAGCGTAAAGTAGTGTGTGTTATGAGAATTAATACCAGTCAATCACTATTATCCTTAGACCCACGGTGGGTGCCAAACTGTTTACCCTCAAATCGGATAACAATTAAACTTATAAGTGGTTTTAAGGATACATGATTTCACCTAATATCATTTAATAAATGCGATGATTAATAATAGGAATTAACAGTAAAGTAAAGCAAACCACTGTTGAAATGCAATTCAGCCCTCGAGCTAGTGTGCCCTCGAACTGGCTCATACTAGAATAATGAAGTATAAAGATGACTGATGAACAAGAGAGTATAAGCTAGAAAGAATGTTATATTGCTTTAATATGCGAGAATGAGATGGATTACAAATGATTAGAGCCTCCTTTATATAGTAGAAGAATTCTACTTATGGTACAATTCTAATTACAGAAGGAAATCTCATGATTAGCTAAACAACCGTTCTTGATTTGATTCGTTCCGAGATTTTCACCATGATCCTCGACCAGTCACAAATATCTCGGCTTTCGGTTATTATGCTATCTTCGGTCTTGCTCGATGTCTATCCCCTTTGGTCTCGATCACTATTGGTCTCGATCTTGACAGGTACCTCGAATCCCGAACTCGGTACCTTATCCTCATGCCTTGATCTGATTTATTATAGGGCCGATCTTCAATCCATCCCTCTTGGTCTCGGTTAATCAGTAAACTCAAGTGAACCTGATTTTAATCGTATACACCTGAGACATTAGGAATATATGTCCAAACCAGGATCTTCACTTGAACAGTGCTTTGGCGATTTTAGATGTTATTTTAGTTAATGAGAAAAGTTTTACCATATCAAAAGGCTTGATCGAGTGAATCGATCATAGGGTGACTATACAGAGAGAGGCCAAAACCTGAGGTGTGTCATTTACGAGCAATTAAAGAATAGTAACTAAGGTTGTAGATTTACAGGCATAGACGCCTTAAGGCGCGCAGCTCTACCCTCAACGTAACTATTACGTGGCATTCTCATTAAATAAAAAGAAAACCGTTTAACATACTATAACACCAAGCATATGATCTCCCACTCCTTGTGGATTGAGGGGATCATTTGGTTTACTGCATATGATAATAAAAGTGATTTTAGTAAAGAATTTTGGATAATACATTGTTACCCCATTAGGTTTGTACTAAAGTGTCGGTTGCATCTCTTAAAAATATGGGCAAAGACGGATCTAGAATTCAAATATTACTGATGTCATATTACTTTGAACATAGACATGTTCATAGTTATATAGTTTGAATAAAGTATATTTATACAATCCAAATAGAGTAAATAATCCCCTCGAATTATGTGTCTTTCGATTTTATACAGGCAAATCAGTCAAATGAAAAAATGTACTAATTGTGACAACTCGACGCTATAAGGGGTTTCGTTCTAACGAGAGAGAAGATTCTTGGGAGAAGAAAATTATTTTTTTTTACTTATATATATATATATATATATATATATATATATATATATATATATTATGTGTGTGTTTTGCAAAATGTTGGTTGACTTTTTTATCCCCTAAAATAAATTTTATATTGAATAAATTTTTAATAATTAGAATTTTAAGATTAACTAAAAGTATAGTTATTAAATCTTTTTTTATTTGAGTAGAAAGTCTTAACTTTAAGTTCCAATAAGCTTATATAAACAATTTTCTTATTTAAACTATTTAACACATTATAATACCTTTCATATTAATTTTTCTAATATTTATATTAATTCTAAGAGAATATATATTGATAATAAGGATCATGAACTACCTTGATACTCCTACTAATAAATATGAAGGAGTCATTGATTAACTTAAATTAAAATAAAACAAAGAAAGAAAACAATGAAGTATAGTTTAGATTACTTTCGTAATTGTAGTTAAATTATTGTCTATCTGATGCAACAAGCTAAAAAATCATAAAATTGTCACAATGCTGATTCGACCCCTCGTCTTAAGAATGACATTGTGAGCTTCTACCACGGGCACCTTAGTGACTTTTGTTACTCCGGATGGCAATTGTTTTATTTAGCGGATTTCAGGTATATAAATACATATATACATATATACATATAATTTCTACCGAGGCTTGTGGGTTGGCGTACCACCCCCTCGGGCCTTAATTGATCTGCCCCTGAATACGGGTATCTTATGACCTATTGCATTTGTTAGAAGTGTAATAAGTATCACATTTTCAATCCATTCCCAATTTCAAAAGAAGAAGTGCAAATCACGCGTCATTCTTGCTTGCCACGTTTCAAATTTATTTTGTTTTTAATTCTTTTCAGCCTTTTTATTTGTCTTTTTAAATTTATTTTATTCTTTTTGTTTTGCATTTTCTTCTCTATCCCTCTTTCTTCACCATTTCTCCCATTTCCCCTTTTTAATCATAACCTCGTCTACCTATGCTCCTTTTGGCCGGCCACCCTACATCACCCACCGGAAAACTGTTATCTTAAATCAAAAGGTCGTCGGAGATAATAGACAAGATAAAATTAGTGAGGCCCTTTAAATAGCGTAAAAATGATGTTCTAAATTTATGGGGAACAAAAATAAATGGGGGAGATAAATTAGCAGAAAGATGATGTCCCTGGATTCACCATTTTTTCTGGTGAGAAACATCGTAAAGGAAAAATGCCGGGAAAAAGAAAAAAGAAAGGAAAGCAAGAAAAAAAGTAAAGAAAAATATAGATGAAAAAAAAAGTAAAATGAAAAAAGAAACATAATTGTAACAAAAAATTTGGTTCTCACCGAAATCATCAACTTATCCGGTGAAATATTACAAGACAGAAGACATATGTAGATATAAAAATGAAACGAAAAAAAAGAAGAAGAAAAAAGTCAAGGCATTAATAAATAAAGGATAGAAAAAAAAGTAAAAAAAAAAAGAAAAAAGAAAAGAAGAGCGAAGAAGTTAGCTAATGCGGGTGTAAAAATTGGTGGATGGAGTTTTAGTAGAAGTAAACAAGAAAGAAAATAGGAGAAAAGAAGAAAGAGAAAAAAATTAAAAATTTTAGGCTTTTCACGCGCAATCATCAAGTGTTCAGTTAAAAATGGGTACTTATTACGGTTCAAATAAAATCAGGAGTCTTAAGACATTCGTATTTTTAAAAGGTACAACTGACACTTTGGTACAACCCTAATAGAGTAATTATGTATTATTCCAAAGAATTTCACATAATCTGTACAATATTTATTAATCGTACAAGAAAAAATAATCGTCGCGTCAAGGATATTGCTATGCACAGCCGAACTACTCCATAATTGATAACTATTAACTGGAATTCCCAAATAGTTGTCGTCTACTCTAACTAAGTTGCAGCAACCGATGATAGTATAGCACCAAAAATAGTCATTTGAAGTAAATCTTTCATATCCTAATTAGTAATTTGATATTTAATATTACTTTTTGAAAAGATAGGCCAAATATAAATTACTTCTCAAAAGTGTTTTTCAGATTAATTAGTCAAACACAAACTACTTCTAGAAAAAAATATTTAAAAAAAAATATTTTTTAAAACAATGTGATTTTTTCAGTTTGGCCAAACATGCTATTAAGTAGCTAAACATTAGCCCATAGTATATACACCATAATAATTTTTTGTGCCATTGTAATTAAGACATCAAGATTAATTGAAAGGTCTATTTGGAGGTTCGTTGGATAAACCCAAAAGGCCATATTATGGTAGGAACTTATACTATCTTATCGCTTAAAGTTAATATAGGTATTTGCCCATAATAATTGCAATCATATTATGATAAATTAAGTTGTTTATTCTTAAAATTGAGCAACAATTAAACTTGAACGCGGTTTAAAGGATACGTGATTTAATTCAATACGAATGATATGAGAACAAATAATTAGATTAAAGAGAGAATGAACGATCAAACCAATCGTAACGAAACAATCAAGCTCGGTCTTAAGTTGAACACTGAAATCCGGCCTCGATAAGGGCTTGGTTGCAATTAAAGAAGAGATTAACTGAAGAACACTTTGAATAATAGCTAGAACACAAAAATAAACTTTTATTGCTTTGATATGCATATCAATAGTGTGTTAGAATGACAAAAAATTCCCCCCTTTACATAGTAGGGGAATTCCAACCCTAGTACAAGTCTAAATAAGGTAAAAATCTTCTTTTTTCGGTAAATGTTGATATGCAGTTGTTATCGAACGGGATTTGCACCGTAATATCCGGTTGAGGGCAAATATTACGGCTGCCTACTTGTCATGCTCAACCGTTTACTTTTTCTCGTGGTCTCGAAACTGTACTTGGCCCGGATCCGTTGTTTACCACTGCCCGATCCTATATGCATCGTTCATCCCTCCCGAGCTCCGACACGAGGGGCCCTTGGGCTTCGCTTGAAGTTGCATTGGACTGTGCTTCCCTCTCGTCTCTTTATTAGGGAATCAGGGGTAACATTGTCCCCGATTTTACCCATACACAGATAGTCTCCTCACTTTTCAGAGAACAAATTTATTGAAGTGATGAGATAAGTGAAATGTCCCATCAGTCATGTCGTACTGACTTCGAACACGTGTCAACCGACGATTGACTATCCTCGAATACGAAACGTCACGCATTAATTACCTCTTCTCTATAAAGCTTCGGTCCCTTTTTCAGTTTCTTACTTCCCGATTCCAGAACTCACAATTTACCCCTGCACTTTTCACTTGCTTTTAAACCCTTCAAATCTTCATCTTCCCATCTTCATACTTTATCCTTGAGCCTTTAAGTTTGACCTTCAAATCATCATCCTCATCTTCAAATCTTCATATTCGCCTTCATACATTCATATTTCCGAGAACTCGACGGTGAAGACTTCCAATCCGTGCCTCAACAGACCGTCCCTTCAACTTCTAACCCAACCACATATGTTGAGGTGGCCGTACCTGAAGTGGCCCCAGAATCTCCTCTGAAGAACTTCATCCCCAGAGGCTGCTCTATAGAAAACGACTTTAAGGTTGAAAAAGCTTCCAGTCAACAGGATCGAGGCGAGGAGGTATGGAGGTGCATATGCTCCATCATCGAGGACACACTCTCTATGGTTCGGGGTGACTGCAATTGGGGGGGGGGGGGGGGGGGGGGGGGGGCAATAAATTGGTCGTCCTTGGTCCTGATGAGGACATCACCATACATCTGGAGGGGTATCTAAGTGTTTACACATACCCCTTCACACTTGCCCCAGTGGATCCCATCGTCCTCGACTTTTGCAAAAGGTACGAGGTCTGCCTCGAGTAGATTCACCCATACCTTTGTCAATAACACTGAGGCACCCCAATTCACCATCGACCATCTGCTTTGATAACAACACGATAGGAGTCCATGAATTACTAAAGAAAATCAAGAAGCATGCGGAAGCTAAAAGAAAATAAAGAAACAAAAAAAAAGACGCAAAATTAAATATAGATTGAATTCAAGAAAGAGTTTTTTGAATTCAAGAAGTCTATTATTGAAGTTGAATCCTAACAACAACAATTATCTAACGAAGAACTAATCGCCTTTGGTAGAGACTTAAAAATAAGAAATAGATTGTGAAACCCGACCCTTTAGAATAACAAGAACAACAATAAGCCTAAACTTATCACCTTTCTTGAATACCTAGAAGTGATCTAAGATTTCGAAAAGGATTTAATCTTACCACCTTAAGTTGAGTCTTGAAGGTTGAAGAATAAATCCAAGAGTATCCACACACAAGAGTGCAAGAAAAATCTCACAATTTTTATTGATATTGTCTATGATAATCTATGTCTAAAAACAAATAAGGAACCCCTTATATAGGTAGGAGGGGGTCACGAAATTAAGGCTAAAAAAATAAATAAATAAAGTTTTAAACTACTTTGGATAACAAGTCCAACTACCTTAGGAAAAGAAAAATACTAGGAAGCAAAAACAAGTCATTCTTGGAAAGTAATTCCAACAATCTTAGGAAAAGGAAAACATAACCTTAACTAACTAGGAAAACACTAAATATAGTCCCAAAATGTATGGAAATTAGTCCCAAAAAAATCTTAGATAGAATTCTGGAAATCTTGGAAATCTTGAAAGAAATTTGCAAGCAACTTGGCACCAACTTGCACTCAACATCTAGCACGACTATATACCCTTCTTGGACATCAAGTAAGTTCTTTTTATGGTATAAAACATGGCTTTATGTAGGACTTCATGGGCTGCAAGTTTGGACACATTTTAGATGCTAAATTGGTCCAACAATGGCCTGATTTGGACCTTCTTTAGAGGATGTTTCTTGGAATCTAATCCACCTCTTATTGGACATGAATTTGGGCCATAAAATAATTGTAACACCTAGATAACTCATATCCTTTATCCTTGAGCTTTTCCTCTCAACTAAGAACCTCTTTGATCGCTCATGAAGTCCAATGACCTTGTGTTGCAACTTTTAGCTTGACATATTTTTAAAGGCCCTCTTTGAGATTCCAAAACTGTCCTTGAATAGATTTGAGCTTCCTAGGATGCTAGCATTCCCCTCTTCTTGAAGAAAATTCGTCTTCGAATTTCGACCTTGCAAGAAAAAGTAAATCGTGCACTAGTAAATGACATCCACTAATCTGAACAAATGATAGGAATAAAACAGATAGTGACCATGTGTTCACTTAACCCAATTAAGCCTAATAGGTGTAAATACTCCCTTATAAAGCATATGGACATCATCATCACAATAAAATTTATGCCTACTTAGGTTTGTCCAATAAAAACCTCTCTCTGATGCACTATATAATGAAATTTGCAATACGATCTTGTCAATAAGGTAGTCCAAACATGTGCATCCCAAAGAAATTACAAAATATTGGTCATGCATCCATTTAACACAATTATCTCTACCACATGTATCAAATAAGACACTTTTATGATTTAGCCAAGTATCAATTATAAACCCTATGGATTCTTCTTCATATAAGTTATTCAAAGAAGCACATAAATTCTCAGAATGGTCAGAAGAACCCATAAATTCCAAAATAAAAATTTCAATACATTCAAGCTCATAATTATAACTTTCCCCAATAATATTCGCAACATCAATGGATTCTACATAAATGCTCGAACTGTCACAAAAAGAGTCATAGATAGGTTCATGAAAGAGTATTTGATCACTAATGTCACAATAATCATACATATCCTCTTTACTAGAAGCGTCACTTTTACAGGCTCACAACCAACATGACTAGAGGAATGACTTCCCATCAAACAACAAAACTCACATTCTAGCAATTTATCACAAGAAAAATCATTAGGCACTTGAATAAGAGAAGAAAGAACATTTAACTCATTATCAAGCCTCTTCTCATAAATTTCATGCCGCTTTCCACCAAGTTGGAATGCATAATCATCTATGTCATACTCAATTTCAAAAGTACGCAATTAGTCTTGCACTTGAACTTGGATATTACAATTAATGACTTGATATGCATCAAAATATCATCATCCATAAAAATTAAGAAGTCACCAACATAAGAAATAAGAGTATAGTTCATCACCTCCAAAAATACCTTAGGTGTTCTAGAAAAGCCAAGAATGTGAATAAACCAATTATACATACCATACTTGAACTTATTTATTAATGGAACAACATCACCTTTTATTCCTTTATGCAATGGTTCTAACTTAGCAATGCCTTTAGGGAACTCCATATTGTAAACCTGTAAATAAGGATCAAAATAGTCAAAAGGTTCAACAACAAAGAAATTAACGAAGCTTTTATCTTCCACCATCCAACAAGAATTGATTTCGCAAAATTCATGTGGGAATCCGATTGGACCCTTTGCTACCGTCTCTTGTGCCTCACCTCTCCTTTCAAAAGGTCTCTCCACATATGGCTGCACAAAATCACAAGAACTAAAACAAAAAAGAGTTAATGTATTATGAAGTAAAGAAACTTTTTTCTTGCTTGCACTCTCTTTGGATTTTATCATAAGACTAAATTTTTCCTCACCCTTAGCTTCTTTTCTCTCACTAAAGTTTTTTCTTTTTCTTCACTCAATTCCCCTTGTTTATCTACCTCACATCTTTTTTCTATCTCATGGCATTCTCTCTTTTCGTTCCTCTCAAGCTTACTCTTTTCTTCTTTTGACATCCCACTCTCTTCACTCAACACAATCTCTCCTTTTTCCTCTCTTGGGATGTCAACATGCACTCCCTTACTCCTCTTATTCTTTCCTCTCTCATATTTTTTCATATTCTCTTTAACAGTCTTTTCATCTTCACAAATTTGTGAGGGAGTCAAAGGACCAAGAATGAGTTTCTTCCCGTTAACCTCAAAAGAGTATCTATTTTTTTCATGCTATATGAAGCTCTTCTGTAGACATACTATGGCTTTCCCAACAAGTATGATAATTATTCATGGGAATCATAT
This sequence comes from Nicotiana paniculata, assembly GCA_005239505.1. Classification (NCBI taxonomy): domain Eukaryota; kingdom Viridiplantae; phylum Streptophyta; class Magnoliopsida; order Solanales; family Solanaceae; genus Nicotiana; species Nicotiana paniculata. The sequence goes on from ML336051.1 coordinate 21,461, forward strand.
CACACCAGATCGCATCCTCATACCTTCCAATAGAGAATAGTAATAATACCCTTTTATCTACCTTTATTCCTCTCAACATGTAGGGTTCAATATGCTCAACACAAGGCAAGTTCAATTTCTCAACCATATAAGTGCTAATTGAGTTATAGCCAAACTATTTGTCAATTCTAAGGGCACAAATAGCAGACATCACTTTAGCTCTTGTTTGAAAAATAACTTTACCACTGTCTTCCTTACATTCCGTATACCGTAAGTCAGAATTTTCAAGTTTTTGAGTCATAGCTCGCCTTCTTTCACTATAACTACTTGTTTGAAACATCTTGAACAAAGATTAGAAGAATTATGTATCTCTCAAATTTGGCTTTTTCCTTATAATACTCTCACCTCTCTTGTCTTTTTTCACTCAAAGCAACTCTTGGTTGTTAATCTTTAGATTTATTAATAAATCTAACAAGTCAAAACCCGCACTGATAAGAATAAGGAGATAGAAAAAGGAAAGGAAAGTGGGAGACCAAACCTAGAACTAATAGGAATTGATTGGTGTTAAAAGAAAAAGGGAAGAATTTAAGAAACCCAAAACCCACAAGAATAAGGAAAGAACTAGGATCCCCTCTTCTTGTTTCCTTTCTTGACTTGGAAACCAAATAATACTTGAATTCTGAAAATAATAATGAGTTATAACAGTTTTTTTAGGCTGATTTTCGTTTTATTTTTTGGTTTTTTTTTGCTCAAGAAACCCCAAGATTATCAAGATTTAAATCTTGATTAGCCTATGCTCTAATACCACTTGATAACAACACGATAGGAGTTCATGAATTACTAAAGAAAATCAAGAAACATGCGGAAGCTAAAAAAAATAAAGACGCAAAATTAAAGATAGATTGAATTCAAGAAAGAGTTTTTTGAATTCAAGAAGTCTATTATTGAATTTGATCCCTAACAACAACAATTAACTAACGAAGAAGTAATCGCCTTTGGTAGAGACTTAAAAACAAGAGATAGATTGTGAAACCCGACCCTTTAGAATAACAAGAACAACAATAAGCCTAAACTTATCACCTTTCTTGAATACCTAGAAGTGATCTAATATTTTGAAAAGGATTTAATCTTACCACCTTAAGTTGAGTCTTGAAGGTTGAAGAATAAATCCAAGAGTAGCCACAAACAAGAGTGCAAGAAAAATCTCACAATTTTTATTGATATTGACTATGATAATCTGTCTAAGAAAAAATAAGACACCCCTTATATAGGTAGGAGGAGGTCACGAAATTAAGGCTAAAAATAAATAAATAAATAAAGTTTTAAACTACTTTAGACAACAAGTTTAACTACCTTAGGAAAAGGAAAATACTAGGAAGCAAAAACCAAGTCATTCTTGGAAAGTAATTCCAACAATCTTAGGAAAAGAAAAACATAACCTTAACTAACTAGGAAATTAATAAATATAGTCCCAAAATGTATGGAAATAAATCCCAAACCAATCTTAGATACAATTCTGAAAATCTTGGAAATCTTGAAAGAAATTTGCAAGCAACTTGGCACCAACTTGCACTCAACATCTAGCACGCCTATGTACCCTTCTTGGACATCAAGTAAGTCCTTTTTATGGTATAAAAATATTGCTTTATGTAGGACTTTATGGGCTGCAAGTTTGGACACATTTTAGATGCCAAATTGGTCCAATAGTGTCCTGATTTGGACCTTCTTTAGAGGATGTTTCTTGGGATCTAATCCACCTCTTATTTGTTACACCCATAGTCTCGTATATGAGAGTACGTCTTAAGTCAATTGATGTAAGTTCTAAAATGAGATCATCTTTGAAAGTACATAAATTAAGTTAATCATGTCACCTCGGAGGTTACAAATATTGAAGATCATGAATAACAAGTACAAAGAGGGTGGGAAGGTTCAGAAGCTAAAGGAATTGAAGAAAACCATGTTTCGTCGAAAGTCGACAAGATGTGAATGCTATAACATGTACTTTTGGGGTGAGACTAGGGTTCTTAACATGATAAGGAGGTTATGTTATGAATTTGGTTAGTCGTACGATATTCATGTGTTATGTTTTAATGTCAAGCGAGTTGTGGAAAAAAGGTCGATGAACGTCATCACAAGTTACATTCATAACTTTTACTGAAAATTTGGGTCAAATGTAACTGTAATTTTCTTCCAATATACTTAGATTTATTGGGTGTTCCACCCATCAAATTGAATTTCTATGAGTCTATTTTATAACATATTCAACCGTTTATTAATATGATCTCGGAGTAGAGAGATATATGCATTTTTGCGAGACTGCGCAGGCTGCTAGGTGACAAGTAGGTGTGTCACATACTTGGTTAAATGAGAGCCCAATAAGAGGAAATTTTGGGTCGGCCAAAGAGATTATTTAAGGGATTATCTCCTGCAATATAACCCTCATTATATATCACAAACAACCATACCTAAACCCCTGCAAAACTTCCTCCCAAAAATTACCCACAAATCTTAATTTATTTTCTCTCCCTTTCAAGTTCTAATTAGGGGTAAAACCTAGAATATGAAGAACCAAGATAAGGGATGAGTTATCCAACAAATAAGGTAAGTTTACTGCTCTCTTTCACCCATTTTGTCTTCTGTAAATTCATGGTAATTCGTTCTATACTTTTGAGAACTCACGGGACGGTGATCGGAAGCGATGAGTTCGAGTTATTCACTTGTAGCTAGAGGCGGACCCATGTGTATAGGTGAGGGGTCACCGGACCCCGTAAACTTCGGCCAAAATTCTGTATATGTACACGTAAATATCTTGAAAATGGTTAATTTAAAGCAGTTGGTACCCTGAACACTAAAAGCATTTAGGGGGCACTGATTGAGCAGAATATTGTGCCCCCGTCGCGTAAAAATTCTGGGTCCGCCTCTGCTTGTAGCGGACTGTTTTGTGGACTCTTTTGTGTTGCTGTTGGGATGCGTATTTTACTCCTGTTTTGTGGAGTTTTGGAGGAGTAAAGGTGTGGATAAAAACCATATAGATTTAGTGTGGTGGGCTGGCCGTTCGTCGTAACATTTCCGGGTCGTTTGACACTACTACGGTGGTCGTTTTGTGTATGAAGAGATTGCGCTATGTTGGGCTGTTTTATAGTATTTTACGGTGTATATAAGGCTAGAAAATAATGTATATAAGTTGTTATTGTTGTTGTGTTCTTGTTTTGTTGGTGTTATCTTGAATTTGGAGGAAGTAAGGATTATAGAGGAGATGATGCCCGTTTTAATACAAAATAAGCTTGTCGTTCGTTATGCGATAGTTGTACCTTTCATAACTCAATGATAGTATTATTATCGTTGTTGTAGATTAAGGTGCAAAGAGGCGAGTTCAAATTAGTGAGTGGAAAGATTGTGATAAGGTATGTTAAGGCACTTCCGTCATTCTTTTGGCATGATCTAAAGTGAAACGAACGTAAACGGTACGTTATTTCATAAAGAACCTACTCCTAGCAACTAAGGTTGTCCATGTTGTTCTTTACTTAAAAAGTGTGATCCTTGAGTCCTAGTAAAGTTCATATTAATGGTATGATGTCCATAATGTTAATCAAAGGTGCAACTACCTTACGTAACTCCGAAAGGTTTAGAGCGTGATTCCATGAGTCCAGCATACATTATATATAGTATCTATTTTACTCTACCGAGCCGCGCTATAGTCTACTGGGTACGACACCTATGGTGCAATCACTGATCAGTTGGGTTTTACCGAGCTCCACGTGGCCGGGTACGATTCTACCGATCCTTATGATGGCCGGGTATGTTTTTACCGAGTCCTCTTCGAGGCCAGGTACGATATGATGATGATGATGATGATGATGATGATGATGATGATGATGCCCATAAAGGCTAATGTTTTTAAAAGATTATGTATATATATGTATCACACATTTCATGTCACTATGTCTTAGAGGCACTCAGATGCTACATGTTGTATCTCATATATCTCTCTTTACATTATTGTTCTTATTTATGCTTTTCTACCTTACATACTCAGTACTTTATTCGTACTGATGTCCCTTTTGCCTGGGGACACTGCGTTTCATGCCTGCAGGTCCTGATAGACAGGTTGACAGTCCTCTTAGTAGGCTATCATCTCAGCGGAAGGTGTTGCTGCACTCCACTTGCTCCGTAGTTTCCTATTTGGTCAGTATGATTGGGACATGTATTGACTGGTATGGCGGGGCCCTGTCCTGACCTTTATGATGTTTATGTACTCTTAGAGGCTTGTAGACAGATGTCAGGTACATGGATATTGGTATGGCCTTGTCGGCCTACGTTTTGAGTTTACAAATGATTATGTCAGCCTTATAGGCTCGTATGTCACATGTATAAGTTTCTATATGATGTTAGGTCGTCCTATGTCTAGCATTTCCTTATGATTTATTTCGGTTATGTCATGATGACCCTTTTGGCACATTTACCCATGGTAGTACGATAAGAAAGATATGTTACGTTGGTACTCGGTTGAGTAAAGTACCAGGTTCCCGTCGCATCCCTCCGGTTTGGGTCGTGACAAAAGTGGTATCAGAGCAGCTCTGTCCTAGGGAGTCTACATGCCGTGTCTAGTAGAGTCTTGTTTATGGGTGTGTTATGCACCACACTTATAAGCAGAAAGCTACAGGGCATTTAGGACTATCACTCTTTCTTCTTACTCTGGATCGTGTTATAGAGCTCAGTTGTAAAAAATCAAACTCCCAAATTCTATTATAGATAATACAATGATGCTTACATCTACAAAGACAGTTGGTAAGAGATTGAATATGGTTGTGGAAGACTTGAATCAGAGGAACTCAATTTTGCGTCATGCTTATGATGAGTAAATATGAGGTCTTCAGCAGATCATGTGTGTACTAAGATCTATAAGCTTCTTGATAAGGAGACCTAAGGCAAGAATATCAATCCATTCGTATGGTAAAAATGAATAAGAGAATCGAAAGGTAGGCACAAGTTTCAGCAACTAAAAGAAGGAAGGTGAAGAAGGGTACGAGGTACCTAGTTATTAAATATTATCAGTATTTATAATTCAGGCAGATAAATATAAGCATTTTGAGTTTCTTTCAACAGTAACAGAGATATCTACAATTGACCATACCCATCTCAATTATGTTCTATGGGAGCTAACATATATAATTTAAGAGAAAGATAGGATATCAAGGTCTAGCTAAGGTTAGAGTAACCCAAAATTGTGGATGGATTGTTAAAATTATCTAACATTTTTGAAGGGTAGTGCAGGACATGGTAATAGTTCTCATTGAGAGATAGCCAGATGGTGCACTCTATAATAATACAGTCGGATATGAATACTAGAATGCTTCGAAAGTTCAGAAGATAGGCACTGGAATCCTAGAAGGGGGGAATATTTACCTTAGTATGACTCCTACCCCTAGTAAAGAGAGAATGTTAGTCGACCCAAGGGCCAATGAGATGGTGCAATGGGATCTAAAAGCGAAAGACTATTTTGTTGAAGTTTGTAGAATAAGGTAATAGACAGAGATATTATCAGGAGAATAAGAAGAGAGTAAATGAATCATTATGAGTAAAAGGTGAAAGGAATGAGATTGTATTTATTCAGATCCTACCAGAACATTATGCAAGCATGACACATGGAAGAATCAATAAGGGTTTCGCACTCGATGATATTGATAAATAAGTAGGAATGGACACTTGATCGTTAGGAGCCAGTGCGAAAGGCAAGTTAAGACAAAAAACATAACCCAAGAGAGGTTACACAGAATATAGATATGAGCATGAACTCACGAGTAGTTAGTAGTTGGTCTAGAAAGAGCCTAGTTATTGCTAGACAAGAGGTCTCAGATAAAGCAACAGATCATGCAAGATAAACGTAGTGAAAACCAGCACAAGACATTCAGCCTCACAGATATGACATCGTAATCCTTGAGAAATATTCAGATAGGAGTTGGGGTTATTAAAGGTACATTATAAGTGTTACGGGAATAAAAGAGAGTTCCACTATAGAGACAACTAAAATTTCAATTCAGAAGCAACCCTACGAGCACAAGGGCGCAGAGGTAAGTAACTAAGGATAATGATAGGTGACTAAGAACATCACAAATACCGTAAGGTATATAATGTAATAAACTCGCAGATTTACAAGAGTCAGAGGCTCTTCCCTAAGCACTGCAACGAAAGACTAGCTGAAGAAATAAGGAAGAAGGCTTCAACATAAGCATAGTGACCTAAAGAAGAAATGGTCTTGTAATAGCAATCTCACTATATTATTGTATGCACTCCATAAGAAAGGGGCACCTATCGTGACTTAGGGTATCCAAAATAAGATTTACAAGATTTAGAACGAGAAGTAAAATCCAAAATAATATTCGAGATCATATGAGTTTCTCAAAATTCCAATATATGTGGGCACTAAGATGAGCAGGGTATTCATGCAACAAGTGGCAGAATGACCAAGAAGGGTAATTGCTTACTTTTAATGAGAACTGAGAATGCACGAAAGGAATTATTCGATCTATAACCCAGAGTTAGTTACGTTCTGAATGCTCATAAGATTTCAGAGTATTATCCATGAAACATATATGTTGACATTCCTACAGCTCTAGGAGACTCTAGTATAAGTTAAAAGAAAGAATTGAGTCCACCTCACAGACAAAGGCTTGAATTGTTATAAAATTATATTATGAATGCTCCATAGCGTCCACGAGGGGCTAAAGTAATAACTAATATCCTGAACCGCAGACCAGAAGATAAAGTAAGCCTACTTAAAGGCTAAGATAGAAGAGGAAACTAAAGAGTTACATCAGTTAAATGAATTAAGAGTCTGATTATTAGACCCCAATGAGTATAGAAATCGTGATTCAGTACATTGTAGAATCACTCTTAATATCAGAGGTACAGGAGAGATGTACAACAATCATATTCTATAATGGCTCTATGGTAAAGCTAGTTATAAAAGTACCAGATTCATAAGGAGTAAGTATGAAGTTCCCACTGGATTGTATATGCACCAGAGATGCAAGTATTCTAGTAGAGCTTCAAGTTGTTTATGTGAATTCCACCTATGTTGAAGGCTAGTTATGAAAGAGAAAAAAAATACGATACTATGGTAAGTAAGGTAAGGGTGAAGAAGGTACGAGATATTCGAGTGAAAAAGGTTATGAATAGTCCAGACTTCAAATATAGGGTTAGAAGCACTGTGATTCAGTATCCGCATATGATAGTGGTGTCATCAGTGGAATATTTTCTGGCCTGTGGTTTCCAGATACAGAGAGGTCTAGTTAAGAGAGTAAAGAAGAGTTAGAGATGATATGATGTCTCACTTGAGGTTCCAGAATAACAAAAGGAAAGCTACGGTGCTAGCAAGTCAAAGTAAGGTTGCGAGTAGTACAAAATAGATATATGTAGGTTGCAAGCTAAAGTATTGTGGAGCGACAAGGTTTTAGCTAGACAGGAGTAAGGATAACAAAAGGTGGGTGAGAAGGTGACAAGAATAAGTAAGTCCTCGGGATTACATCCATCACAACAAGAGAGCTGATGATTCCCATAAAGTTATAAAAAGCTCAGTATAACATGAGTGAACTCAGAGGAGTTTAAGATTAGGAGAATTTAGAAGAGATGGAATGCTGCCCCAGTGGTAGAATAATGGTGTAATTGTGATAGATAAGAGGATGACGTTTAGGCATTTTATTGGGTAATGATTCAAAGAAAAGGGATTTCATGAATTGTACAGGATTAAAATAGCCCCATAAGGTGAATCACGTTAGGATGCTATGAAATATGGTTAATGAAGTATTGTATCATCCGTAGGGGGATCAGGCAAATGACTTCTGATGTTCCCCGATGTGACATGAGCCCTAATGATAATGTATTACGTAAGAGGTTTCAATTTATCAGTGGTAGATTATAGATCAACATAAGGTGAATCAACAATGGAAAAGAAATTCCAAAGTATGAGATGAGATTAGGTCATTATTCTTAGGAGGAACTGTAAAGAGGAAGAACTAATGGACTTATATTTATACATATAGGATAAGCAGCGAGAGAGTAACATGGAGTTGGGGAGAAAACCTCGATAATAATAAACCGAAGTAAGTGTTATGGTATAGTATAACCTACCTAGATGTAGTAAAACCATAAGGATAGATATACAAGTCTACAAAACAAGATATAGCAACAGTTGTAAGTTTGACAAAGTACCGAGCGAAGAACTTCAGTACACCTATATATCCTGGAAGGAACAACTTGTCATAGTTCTGTATATGTTTCCAAGAAGAGTCTTAGAGATTGGCTAAAAAAATGGAGTAAAAAAGACAGAAGAGTCTCATAGGCGCACATACAAGGAAAAAGTTGTACAGGCTACATGACAGAAGTTCGCAACAGTTACAATATTGGAAGAATTCGGACAATAAGTCGTGGTGTGAGAAAAAGGCCTAAAAGGGGGGGAATGCCCTGGCCTTCAGATTTATTCACATAATAGTTGCCTAGATGTCAAGGAAAGTACTAAATTATTCATAAGAGCTATAGGTTATGAACTGATAAGCGCATCAGTCAACATTCGAGGATGAATGTTCTAAAAGGGGGAATGATGATACACCCCATAGTCTCGTATGTGAGAGTACGTCGTAAGTCAATTGATGTAAGCTCTGAAATGAGATCATATTTAAAAGTAAATAAATTAAGTTAATCATGTCACCTCGGAGGTTACAAATACTGAAGATCATGAACAACAAGTACAAAGAGGGTGGGAAGGTTCAGAAGCTAAAGGAATTGAAGAAAACAATGTTTCGTCGAAAATCGACAAGATGTGAATGTTATAACATGTACTTATGGGGTGAGACTAGGGTTATTAACGTGATAAGGAGGTTATGTTATGAATTAGGTTATTCGTATGATAGTCGTGTATTATGTTTTGACTTCAAGCGAGTTGTGGAACAAAGGTCGATGAACGTCATCACAAGTTACATTCATAAGTTTTACTGAAAATTTGGGTCAAATGTAACTGTAATTTTCTTCCAGTATACTTAGAGTTATTGGTTTTTACACCAATAAAATTGAAGCTCTATTAGTCTATTTTATAACGTATTAAACCTTTTATTAATACGACATCGGAGTAGAGAGATATATGTGTTTTTACGAGACTGCATAGGCTGCTAGGTGACAAGTAGGTGTGTCACCTACTTGGTTAAATAAGAACCCAAGAAGAGGAAATTTTGGGTCGGCCAAAGAGATTATTTAAGGTCTTATCTCCTAAAATATAACCCTTATTATATATCACAAACAACTATACATAAACCCCTGCAAACTTCCTCCCAAAAACTACCCACAAACCCTAATTGATTTCTCTCCCTTTCAAATTCTAATTGGGGTAAAACCTAGAATTTGAAGAACCAAGATAAGGGCTGAGTCATCCAACAAATAAGGTAAGTTTACTTCTCTCTTTCATCCATTTTTTCTTCTATAATTTCATGGTAATTCGTTCTATACTTGTAAGAACTCACGGGACTGTTTTGTGGACTCTATTGTGTTTCTGTTGGGATGCGTATTTTACTACTGTTTTGTGGAGTTTTGGAGGAGTAAGGGTTTGGAGAAACACCATATAGATTTAGTGTGGTGGTCTGGCCGTTCGTCGTAACATTTTCGGGTCGTTTGACACTACTACGGTGGTCATTTTGTGTATGAAGAGATTGCACTATGTTGGGCTATTTTGTAGTATTTTATGGTGTATATAAGGCTGGAGAACAGTGTATATATGTTTTTGTTGTTGTTGTTGTGTTCTTGTGTTGTTGGTGTTATCTTGAATTTGGAGGAAGTAAGGATTATAGGGGAGATGATGCCCGTTTTTATACAAAATAAGCTTGTCGTTTGTTGTGTGATAGTTGTACCTTTCGTAACTTAATGATAGTATTATTATCGTTGTTGTAGATTAAGGTGCAAAGAGGCGAGTTCAAATTAGTGAGTGGAAAGATTGTGATAAGGTATGTTAAGTCACTTCCTTAATTCTTTTGGCATGATCTAAAGTGAAACGAATGTAAACGATATGTTATTTCATAATGAATCTACTCCTAGAAACTAAGGTTGTCCATGTTGTTCTTTCCTTACAAAGTGTGATCCTTGAGTCCTAGTGGAGTTCATATTGATGGTATGATGTCCATAATCTTAATCAAAGGTGCAACTACCTTACGTCACTCCGAAAGATTTAGAGCGTGATTCCATGAGTCCAACATGCATTATGTATAGTATATATTTTACTCTACCGAGCCGCGCTATAGTCGGCTGGGTACAACACCTATTGTACAACCACTGATCAGTTGGGTTTTACCGAGCTCCACGTGGCCGGATATGATTCTACCGAGCCTTATGATGGCCGGGTATGTTTTTACCGAGTCCTCTTCATGGCCGGGTACGATATGATGATGATGCCCATAGAGGATAATGATTTTAAAAGATTATGTATATATATGTATCACACATTTCATGTCACTATCTCTTAGAGGCACTCAGATGCTACAGGTTGTATCTCCTATATCTCTCTTTATATTACTGTTGTTATTTAAGCTTTTCTGCCTTACATACTCAGTACTTTATTCGTACTGACGTCCCTTTTGCTTGGGGACACTGCTTTTCATGCCCGCAGGTCCTGATAGACAGGTTGACAGTCCTCCTAGTAGGTTATCATCTCAGCGGAAGGTGTTGTTGCACTCCACTTGCTCCGGAGTTGCCTATTTGGTTCAGTATGATTGGGACATTTATTGACTGGTATGGCGGGACCCTGTCCTGACCTTTATGATGTTTATGTACTCTTACAGGCTCGTAGAAAAATTTTAGGTAGATGGATATTTGTATGGCCTTGTCGGCCTATGTTTTCAGTTTACAAATGATCATGTCAGCCTTATATGCTCGTATGTCACATGTATAAGTTTCTATATGATGTTAGGTCGTCCTATGTCTAGAATTTCCTTATGTTTTATTTCGGTTATGTCATGATGACCCTTTTGTCACATTGACCCATGGTAGTACGATAAGAAAGATATGTTACATTGGTAGTCGGTTGAGTAAAGTACCGGGTGCCCGTTGCTGCCCTCCGGTTTGGGTCGTGACATTATTTGACATGAGTTTGGGCCATAAAATAATTATAACATCTTGATAACTCATATCCATTATCCTTGAGCTCTTCCTCCCAACTAACAACTTCTTTGATCGCTCCTGAAGTCCAATGACCTTGTATTGCAACTTTTTATCTTAACATCTTGTTAAAGGCCCTCTTTGTGATTCCAAAGCTTCACTCTTGTCCTTGAATAGATTTGAGCTTCCTAGGATGCTATAATGCTTCGTCTCTATAGTCCTTTAATCTTCTGATGGGGATTAATCAAGCTTGTTCGTCGGCCAAAGAAAGCTCTATTCATGAGCATTGATAAAGATAAGGATTGAGGATGGCAGGGGAGATTCGTTGGGTAAAAATCGAGGATATCATTCCCTTAGAATTCATGTCGTTCCCTGAAAAGTGGAACCTAACCCGTATGTTCCTCTTTTTTTGAATAATTAGAATTCCTTTTGGATTTTTCATTTTTTTCATTACCTGGTTCTATCATCGTGCAGCGGTTACCCGAGTCCCCAACGTAGTTCCCCGCTTCAAAGAGTGGGTCGAGGGAATTTGCACACATCTGTCGTATTTTGAGCGCGAATGGCGCAACTCTCGAAGGGCAAGCAGGAGGCCCATTCCCATGTTGAGTGCTCTCTCCACCAAGTTTACTTTCATATTCAACTGTCATTTTCACTAAGTCCCCCTCTTTCTTTCGTAGGTGTTCCCAAGACCACTAAGCTCCAAGCATTGGATGTGGAAGAGGCTTCGTCCTCACACGATAAACCCTCCGATTTAGGACAGCCCGAGGCTGCTACGAAGAAGGAGGAGAAAAAGAGAAGAATCAGGAAGTCTTCGGGTTCCTCATACGCCGAGGCCAAGAAGAAGACGAGAATGGTTTGTGCCCGAAAGTGTAACAAGAAGAGTATCCTGAAGATGATGACCTGGAATTCGTCACCCATGAGCCTTCCATTGATGAAGAAAAGCTGGCAGTGACCAGGGGAAGTGACGGAGAGGTCGACCTCTATTTGGCTTAGGATCCTGAAGGAAAACCAGTGGCTACGGCCTCCCGAGAAGCTACTCCTGCTCCGAGGGAAGTCGTCGGTGTCATTGACATCATGGGATCACCGTCCCACACAGAGTCTCTATTCAACGAGGCTCAGTCCATCAAAGAGAAATCGAACGAGATGTCGCGGGCCGCAGACGAGGCCCTCAACACATTCTTTAAGGGAATGGACATCGGTGCATTGGAGGATTACTACGGGTTTGATCATATGGAAATCCTGAAAAAAGACGTGATGCCGGAAGCAGGCGGGCCGAGCTCGAGCCTGAAGCTGGTGAAGTAGTTCCCCTGCTCCGAGCGTAGATCTCGACCGTAAAAGAACGGTCGTGTTTACGATCCCATCGGATACCCGACTACTATCTGAATCTGCCGGTGTGGCTAGTTATCTTCACTGCTTGGTGACCGAAGAGGATCAGGTGAAGATGCATGAGGTTAGAGCACTGAGCCTTTTCAACGAGGCACAGTAGGCGCTGAGCCGAGTATGATTCTCTTTCTTTGTGACCTTCACGTAGCTTATTTAACCTTAGCCTTTCTTTATGATTTCATCACTTTGTTTTTCAGGCCTCGATGCTTTATCATGAAAGCTTCCTTCGGTCTTGAATTCGAGCTCAAGGAGCAAGTCTGGCAGAAGACATGTACAAAGCACTCAACGAGAAAAAATACGAGGGCCTCAAGGCCCTTCCCATTCTCCAAGATGAGTTGGAAAACGCTCAAAGCGAGGCTTCGTCCATGAAATGAAAGCATGTGGTACTGGTTGAGAAGTAAGGATATTTTAGATTAAGAACGAGAGGCTAAGCGTAGTGGCTAACCACGCAACCTCATAGGTCTAAGAGAAGGTAGACCTGATTGACCAGCTCCGGATTGAGATCAACGAGCTCAAAGCTTCGGTCGTGACGTTGAGGAGAAGGATGGACCTCCTAGCCTCGGAAAAGGAGGCTACCAAAGAGGAGTTGACATTGGTCAAGGACCAACTCATGGTGATGAAGAATAAGGCCGACAAGTGGTCTCGGCTAAATGATGAGCTCCGAGCACAACTGGGTTCGGCCGTTTCGGAATAGGATGACCTCGGTCGAGGGTATACTGCATTGAAGTCCAAGCTATAGGCAGCTTCGACCGATTCCTCTGAGGTCGAGGAGATGCTGGCCAATACAAAAATGATGTGGAAACAACCGAGGCCTGATTGATAACAAAGGCCGAGTAAATAAAGTGGCTATCCCAGAGGGAGACCCTCAAGGAGATTCAAGCCCGGGGGTTCGATCTATCGGTCGAGATTGAACAGGCCAAGAGGCTCGAGGCTGAGGCTAAAGAGATATATGAGCCCAAGGGTCCCCGTACTTAATCGGTCTCTGGTGAAGAGGAGGCGGAGATGCCTTAGTTTATTTTTCATTTTCTTTTGTACATTTTTTTGTTTATTTTGAGGCCATTTTATCTCCTTTTGTATATATTTTTGGAATATGTATAAAATTTTCCCTTCGACCATAATGTGTCTTTTATTTTTCATTATCCATTTGCAACTCCTTATTTGAAGGATGTCATTAATGCCTTAACATAAAATTGCGCATAATCTAGAGTGCTCGTTCTTCTGAAGCACGAATGACGCCTGGTTTCGATAACAACTATGATTTGCTTAGGCTTCGAAATACCCAATAAAAAATGAAGACTTTAAGATACTTAAATGTTTTAATCGTACACGATGGGTTTTTCTGAGGGCAACCTTTTAATAGGTTTTAATCATATGTAAGGACCTTACTTTATGAGTAGGGACTTGAACGTCTCCGAGCGGTATTGAGTTGGCCGTAATCTTTCATGTTTGGGCCCTGCATAATACCCTTGGGGACTCCGGGATTCGATAGTCCAAGCTGCCCGATCTTATTATCGGACAACAGTCCTTGACTCGGGGAGGCCCGTAGGCTCTAGGATTTAGGATCCGTTATTTGTTCTAAGTAACTCAACGAATGTATCGATGGTGCAAATGCATCGCGATAAATAAAGATGGAAAATTTCTTTCATTACTTTGCATGTAGAGTACATAACTGGAGGCGTATAAGCTTTCTGCCATGGCAAGAATGAGCTACACAAGTACGGTTTGTTTGACTGTTTGACCTTTCCAACAAATTCTAATAATCAAACCTTGGATTTAATATAAAATAAGAACACCTTCTAAGAATCCAAACTTCGGGCGTAATTCCTCCCGTCCCTCCAGTATTTGAGACCGAGCTTGTGAGGGCTAGAATACTGCTGGTCCAGTACGGGTGGTCAGAAATTCCAGCCTCAGGCCGGTCTTCGAAACTAAGGTAACACGTTTACTGTTTCCTCATTAAAAAACTTTCCATAACTCAACTTCGGGGAAAACTGGTCCAAGGAAAAAAGAGTACAACACGTGCTTTCAGACCTAATTGTCAAATTTACCCTCGACCGAGTACTTGCATAAGTTAGTCAAAGCATAACAAATTTCAAAGGAAATTATGTTCGTACCTTAGAAATAGTACCACTTTAAGTGTGCCACATTCCAGTTGTTCGGTAGTTGCACACCGTTCCCTGACTCGAGCTTATATGAACCTTTCCCGGTTATTCCGACAACTCTATATGGACCTTCCCAGTTCGGATCTAGTTTACCGTCAGTTGGGTTGTGGTGTGCAATGTAAATTTCCCTAATACCAATTCCCCAACTTGGAAATGTCGAAGGTTAGCCTTTCGGTTGTAGTACCTCCCCATTCACTACTTTTGGGCAGCTAGTCAGACCAGGGCAGCTTCTCGCCTTTCGTCCAACAAGTCCAAACTCGTGGACATGGCCTCGTCGTTTGACGTCTCAGTAGCATACTGGAACCTTAGGCTTGGTTTCCCATCCTCGACCGGGATTAGTGCTTTCGCACCGTAAACTAAAGAGAATGGGGTCGAACCGGTACTTGACTTCAAAATCTTTCGATATGCCCACAAGATTTCGAGTAAGATTTCTTTCCAGTTTCTCTTCAAATCTGTAAATCTCTTCTTCAAGTTTTGGAGTATAGTTTTGTTTGTTGACTCCGCTTGTCCGTTCCCACTTGGTGGGTAAGGTGTGGATAAGATCTTTTTAATTTTGTGGTCTTCGAGAAACTTACTTACATTGTTGCGGACGAACTATTTCCCATTGTCGAAAACGATCTCGGTTAGTATTCCGAATTGGCATATTATATGATACCAGATGAAGTCGATGACCTCTTTCTCCTGAACCTTCTTAAACGCGTCAAATTCGACCCACTTGGAGAAATTATTTATCATGACTAGTATGTATTGGGCTTTAACGGGTGCCTATGGAAGGAGACCGGCAATGTCCATCCCCCATTTCATAAACGGCCACGACGATATGACCGGGTGAGAATTTCCCCTGGTTGATAAATCGACAGTCCTTGTCTTTGGCACTCCTCACATTTTTGTACAAAGTATTTTGCATCCTTCTCCATCTTGTTCCAGTAGTAAACTGCTATGATCAATTTCTGAACCAAGGATTCTGCTTCTGAGTGGTTTCCGCAAATGCCCTCATGTACTTCTCTCATGGCGTAGTCAGTCTCCACCGGACCCGAGCACTAGATAGTGGCCCGAAAAAGGATCTTCTGAACAATTTCCCCTCGACCAAGCTGAACCTGGAAGCTTTAGCACCTAGGGCTCTTGACTCCTTGGAACCGATGGCAATTTTCCTTTCTCCAGGTAGTCTATGTATTTGTTTCTCCAGTCCAAAGTCAAGCTTGTCGAGTTTACCTCGGTGTGACCTTCTTCTACCACTGAGTTCATCAATTGTACTACTGCTCCGGAGTTGAATTCATCGGAGTCGACTGACGACCCTAAATTGGCCAATGCATCGACCTCGTTATTTTGATCCCGAGGTATGTGCTATAGAGTCCATTTCTTGAATTGGTTCAAGGTCATAATCAACTTATCAAAGTATCTCCGTGCCCATTCCTCTTTTACTTCAAACGTCCTGTTTACTTGGTTCACGACAATGAGAGAGTCACATTTGGCCTCGATCACTTTGGCCCCCAGGCTCATAGCCACGTCTAGACCTATAATCATAGCCTCTTACTCGGTTTCATTGTTAGTCAATTTCATAGTTCTAATAGACTGCTAATTACATTACCCTTTAATACGATGCCCAGTCCGGACCCCTTCGCATTGGAAGAATCATCCGTGAATAGGGTCTAGATCCCCAAAGCGAGACGGCGTAAAGTTGGCCACAAAATCTGCCAAAATCTGAGATTTTATGGCGGCCCGGGATTTCTACTAAATATTGTACCCGTTAATTTCTAAGGCCCATTTGTCCAACCGGCCTGACAGCTGAGGCTTATTCATGACATTCCTCAGCGGGTACGAGGTCACGAAACATATGTGGTGGTATTAAAAGTACTGTTTTAATTTCCTAGGAGCACTTAGTAAGGCGAGAACTAATTTTTCTAAGTTTGGATACCTTTTTTCCGCATCGCCGAGGGTTCTACTAACATAATAAATAAGAAATTGCGTACTTTCTTCTTCTCGGACTAGGAAACCAATTACCGCCACCTCGAAAACCGAAAAGTAGAGGTATAGTTGCTCGTCCGCCTTCGAAGTGTGCATCAAGGGAGGGCTCAACATGTATCGGGTGAGTTCTTCTAAAGCTTGATGGCACTCCGGGGTCCAAGAGAAATCTCTCTTCTTTTTCAATAATAAGAAAAATCGATCGCTCTTATCTGACGATCTTAAAATAAACCGGCCCAACTCGGCTATCAGCCCGGTCAGACTTTGTACTGCCTTAACAGTTTCAACTACGGTGATATCTTCTATAGCTTTTATTTGTCTGGGTTGATTTCTATTCATCAGTTAGATACCATGAACCCGAGGAACTTGCCCGAGTTGACACCGAAGGCACACTTCTCCGGGTTTAGCTTCATGTTGTACTTCCTTAATATGTTGAATGTTTCCTGCAAATGTTGCAAACGGTCCTTTTCTCGTAGAGACTTAACCAACATATCATCAATATAAACCTCCATTGATTTACCTATTTGTTCTTCGAACATCCAGTTAACTAGTCATTGGTACGTGGCACTGATGTTCTTTATCCCAAACGACATTACGTTATAACAGTAGGTGCCAAATTCGGTTATGAAAGAAATCTTTTCTTGATTGTCCGGGTCAATCCGAATTTGGTTGTACCCAGAATAAGCATAAACAAAACTCAATATCTCTTGTCCGGCCATTGCCTCGATCATTTGATCGATGTTAGGCAAAGGAAAAGATTCCATTTGACACGCCCTATTTAGATCCTTATAATCTACACACATCCTAAGTTTGTTCCCTTTATTATGTACGAATACTATGTTAGCTAACCAATCCGGGTATTTAACTTCCTTGATAGAACCTATTTTCAAAAGTTTAGATACCTCGTCTTTGATGAATGCATGTTTGATCTCAGACTGTGGCCTTCTCTTCTGTTTGACCAGATGTAACTTTAGATCCAGGCTCAATTTGTGATTTCTTATCTCCGGTGGGATCCCTGTCATGTCTAGATGGGACCGGACGAAAGAATCAACATTCGCTTAAGAAAACCAATAAGATTTTTCCTGAGCTCGGGAGTTAGTCCCATGCCCACGTATACCTTTCGATCCGGTAGGTGCTCGATTAGTATAACCTGCTCCAATTCCTCGATTGTCGATTTAGTGGCATCGGTGTCATCGGGCACTATAAAAGATCTTGGGACATCGTAATAATCCTCTTCATCCGCCACGTGCTCCTCCTGTTTTCCAGACCTGGGCAAGGTCAGGATCGTTGATTGCTATTTTGTTTCCTTTTCTTCGGCCATTTCCCTGCCTTTTGATATCAAAACTGCGGGCACCTGGATTACTTCATCGATAATGAACATTTTCTTTGCGGCCGACTGTTCCCAGTAGACTATTTTGATTCCCCCTGGAGTGGGAATTTCAGCACCTGATGTAAGGTTGAAAACACCGCTCTCATGTTGTGAACCCATGGCCTTCCAAACAAGGTGTTATACCTCATATCCCCCTCGATCACGTTGAACTTTGTTTCTTGGGTGGTCCCGACAGTGTTTACCTATAAAGACCCGTAAAAATTTCTATGCCTAAAATAATGCCCGAATAGGTCCCTGTGCTGTTATAACTGTAGAAATTCTTAAAATAGTCCTATTTTGAGTAAAAAGTATCCCAGAACTTGAAAGATTAAATTTTCCAGAAATTGCGCATTATGCGACGCACTATGCGATCGCATAACAGGTATGCGGACCGCATAATGGTCGCATACCTGGACAGGCTACTATCCAAATTGAGGACAACTATGCGGCCCAGAATGCGATCGCATTTTGGGTATGTGGACCGCATAGTTGTCGCATTCTTGCCCCATGGTTTTTGCGAGGGAGGTTATGCGACACACTATGTGATCGCATAACAGGTATGCGGCCGCATAGTGGTCGCATACCTGGTCAGTGTGGTTCCTATTTTGCCCCATTTGAAGGCCAACTATGCAACAGGAATGCTGACCGCATAGCAGGAATGCGATCGCATTCGTGACCGCATTTCTGTGTCGGGGCTCCTATTTTGTAAATTTAAAACCCTACCCCCTGTTTTATAAAACACCCCATCCCTTAATTTTTAATGATTTTATGACCAAAAATAGGGAGAGAAAAAGAGAGTTCTTGAGAGAGAAGGTTTCAACATCATCCAATATGATTTTCCAAAATCACTCAAGCCCGAAAATTATCGAGTTATTGTCATCTTCTTCACTCAAAGAGGTAAGTGTTCACCCTATTTCCCCAATTTCTCATATTTTAGGTAAGAATAAAACATACATAGGTTGGTTCTTGAAAATAAAAAGTTGAAATCTTGCATGCATGTGAGTTAAACCCCGTA
>MDKI01283181.1:0-53663 GCA_005239505.1 Nicotiana paniculata
ATACCCCGGATTATATTTGCAACGCTCGCTTAGTCTTTTATAAGACATAGTTGAGCGTGATCACAAATTTAGACTTGTGGCCATGGCCTCGTCATTTAATGTCTTCGTAGCATATCAGAACCTTAAACTTGGTTCTCCCACTTCTACCAGAATAACAGCCTCTGCGCCATAAACAAGGGAAAATAGTTTTTCAGTAGTACTCGACCTCGAAGTTGTTCGATATGCCCACAGGACCTCAGGCAAATTTTTTTTCCACTTCCGTTTTCAGTCGGTCAATCTTTTTTTAGGTTCTGTAGTATTTTATTTGTTTGTCGAGTCCGATTGACCATTCACACTCGAGTGATAAGGGGTTGATAAAATATTTTTGATTTTGTCATCCTCGAAGAACTTATTGACCTTGATGTCGATGAACTGTATCCCGTTATCACACGTGATATTTGTTGGTATCTTGAACCGACATATT
Source organism: Nicotiana paniculata (assembly GCA_005239505.1). Lineage (NCBI taxonomy): Eukaryota > Viridiplantae > Streptophyta > Magnoliopsida > Solanales > Solanaceae > Nicotiana > Nicotiana paniculata. The sequence goes on from MDKI01283181.1 coordinate 464, forward strand.
ATATGATCCCAGATGAAGTCGATGACCTTCTTTTCTCTAAATTTATCGAACGTAATCGGTCTCCCAGGGCCCCAAGCACCTTGCTAACTGTTTACCCTAAAAATGGATAACAATTGAATTTATATGTGGTTTCAAGGACACATGATTTCACTTTGTGTACAACCAAAATCGGGGAGTTCAATTTTGGGACCGTTATGGCATCCCATGACTGACCTCGAGGAGCCCGAAGCCTAATTCATTATTTGATCCCGAGGTGTATCCCTCGAGGAAACACATCGAAGGCTCATTGTGATTGACCCCGGTGCAGTATAAATCGGTGACCATTGTGGAAAGACGAGAAATTCCCAAGGGCACGTGGCTAGAGCTGACCAAGTCTGCAAGAATGATAGAAGTCCGTACCAAGGCACTAAATAGTTGTACCAACTGTATTTCTTTGTAATAATTGCACATGTACTATGTTGGAATTTGTCCTCCTACATAAAGGGGACTCCTGTCATTTTTTGGGACACATGAATATTGAATACAACAAGAACATTCTCTGCCTTCTAAACATACTCAACATTTGTCCTACGGATTTATTGCTTTTTATTTATCGTGTTCATTAATATTTATTCATTTATTGCTCATTATTTATCATAAAGGGTTATCCTAGAGGCCCTCCATGCTGTTATTTCTCCATCGATCGTCCTCTTTTAGGCATTATAGTTCGACCTCGAGGCCCTGCTTCGGCCAGCTCGAGACCTTATTTTGTAACAACTTGGTTTGCATATCCCTCCTTTTATTTATTCTTACCTTATTTTCCTAGCTCAAACTTAGCATATATTTCCTAACAACTAGCATAAAAATAAATCCACATATTTTTAGAACCAAAAAATCAAATATAATTGTCATTACCATTTTCAAGGTAAACACTTTGGCGCCCACCGTGGGGATAAAAATAATAGTGATTGTTTTAGTGCTGGTTTTCCAAAAGCACAAGTTATTCTTCACACGTTTTCTTGTCCAAGAATCTTTGATTTCAGGCCAAAAAATATCTAACTCAGTGAATGCACATGAAAACAACGGCCCTGAGGATCATGGAGAGAATGGTGTAGCTGTTTCAGGCGCTGATGTACCACTGCAAAACCATGGGGTGGCACTAGCACCAATCTCCGTGGATGTGGACTCATGCAATGCCTAGCATGTCGATATAAGTTCTCACACCGACGGAAGTGTGCACTGAGAAAAGCAAAATGAAGCGCAGAAAATTCCAGCTCGGGAGGAAAGAGAAGTTATCCTTCATGTCATTTTTGAAATGTTACAGGCACAACAAGTGGCTATTGCTCAGCTACAAATCCATAAAAAAACTCCAAGCACAGCACCACCGAAAATGGCTCCTCGAGTCGAGCAGGCACCGGAGAGGTCTAGAAACAACGAATCAGCAGCCGACCCCGCTATTATGAAGATGCTCAAAGACCTCACAAAGAGAATTGAATCAGGCAAGAAGAAGATAGAAGCTAACGACAAAAAAGTGGAGACCTATAACTCGAGGGTCGATCAGATCCCAGGCGCCCCCCCCCCCCCGGATTCTGAGGGGTGTAGATTCAAAGAAATTCATGCAAAAGCCATTCCCATCAAGCGCGTCTCCGAAGCCCATCCATCTATATAGAACCGACTCATTCCTGGAAAAAAGCGATAACCAATCGCCCGGCTTGGTTATGTGACAATAGAGCATCCCCTTATGAACCCGATGAGACATCCATCTCAGTCGAACCAAACTCTCGAACCCGTCCAGAAGTTGATGATGCAACTTACGATTTAATCCCTTTAGGCTTGTTATCCAGGATCTTGTTCAGAAATACCGTAATGAAAGGAACATAGGAGTTTGTCGCTAGGTATTTGACCAAATAGGATCGTCCAGTTCCTATAGAACCTATCACTAACTCCATCATTGGCATAAGATGAACCAAGGAATCCAATGCGCTATCTTCCTTATCAGTGAACCGGAACATAGTGTGTAGGTACTCTTCTATGCAGCAGGGATGAGACTGCTGCCGTCCGATGGGTACACGAAAGTGACGAAGTTGCTTTGACTACAGAACCATGCCTCTGTTGGAGCGATTTAGGCTGACTACTTTAGTAGAGCAACACCTAAAAAAGGCCCCATGGTAGCAAGAAAAGGCGATCTTGTGCTATACTCCGGTGATCTCTTTCCTACCGACACACGCAAACTCCCAACAGAAGAAGTTCAGGATGCCCAATCTCCCGAAGTATAACGGGACCTCGGACCCCAATAAGCATATTACTGCATATACTTGTGCTGTGAAAGGGAACGACTTAAAAGATGACGAGATTGAGTTCGTCCTTTTGAAAAAAATTGGACAAACGTTATCAAAAGGGGCCATGATGTGGTATCATAACCTACCCCCGAATTCAATAGATTTGTTTGCCATGTTGGCAGACTCTTTTATAAAGGCGCATGTCGGTGCTATCAAAGTCGCTACAAGGAAGTCCGACGTCTTCAAAATCAAAAGAGAGAAAATGAGATGTTAAGGAAATTTGTATCTCGCTTTAAAATGGAGCGAATGGAATTACCATCAGTCATCAGCAGTGTAGGCCTTCACTCAGGGCTTGAACGAACGAAGCTCGATAGCTTCGAAGCAACTAAAGAAGAACTTGGTTGAATATCCCACCGTAATTTGGGCGGATGTGCACAACAGGTATCAGTCAAAGATCAGGGTCGAGGACGACCAATTGGGAGCCCCCTCCGGCTCAGCATACCCTAGCAGGCTCTTAACGAAGGAATCAAGGTTTCCGGAGAGAGAATCGAGGCCAAGCAAGGAAAGGTACCAACCGTACATCGAAGAACAAAGAAACGCCCCGAGACGCAATATACCTTGTAATGATCGAAAGATGGATCGAGGTCAGAATTCCCGGGGACTCATGAACAAAGCCGAGTTCAACAGGCACACAGGGCCAGTAGAGACCCCACGGTTATCTGAGTACAACTTCAAATTGATGTTTAAGACATTGTATCAACCATAGGTAAACTAAAAGATACCAGATGGCCAAAACCCATACTGTCAGATCCTTCACAAAGGAACCCTAAACTAGTGTGGAAATATCACGACACTCACGGTCATAGGACCGAGGATTGCAGATAGCTCCGAAAAAAGGTAGCTCGATTGATCAGTAAAGGGCACCTTCAAGAGTTCCTCAGCGACCGAGCTAAAAATCAATTTTGGGAAAGAGAGGCGAATACGAAAAATGAAATAGAAGAACCACAACATGTCATCCACATGATCATTGGAGGAATCGACACACCGCAGGGACCCGTCATCAAGCGAACGAAAATATCCATCACCAGGGAAAAGCGAACTCGTAGTTACATAACCAAGGACGCTCTCACATTCAGCGAAAAGGACATCAAGACCTTGTCTCATCCTCATAACGAGCATTGGTAATTTCCTTTTTTTTGAATAAATTTCAAATTAAACATGTGCTTGTGGATCTAGGTAGCTCGACTAACATAATCAGGTCGAGGGTTGTAAAACAACTCGAGTTGCTCGACCAGATCGTGCCCGCCTCTCAAGTCCTCAATGGATTCAACATGGCGAGAGAGACAACAAAAAGGGAGATCACCCTCCCGGTCAAAGTGGCCGGTACAACCCAAGATACCAAGTTTCATTTCATCGAAGGTGACATGAGGTACAATGCCTTACTCGGGAGACCATGGATACACTGTATGAAAGCAGTACCGTCAACCCTTTATCAAATGATGAAATTTCCAATGAAGGACAGGATAAAAATAGTATACGGGAGCAGCATGCAACAAGAGAACTGTTCGCGGTGCACGATGTGGTACCAACATCGATGCCTTTTGCATCGAAAGAGCCAAAGTACAAGCAAGCAACCTAGTAGAAGTCACGAACTATGTTCTCGGCTGTACCTGAATGGACGAATAAAGGATCATTCCGCATCCTCGGAATGAGCAACTGAAACATATCGAGGCTCGAACGCTACAACAGTTAAGGTACAACCCCCTCCCTTTCTTATTTACGTTTTCTACTAAATCATGTGCAGGTGTTCGATTGAGAGGAATCAAAGCACCCTCCAGCTTGAAGACCTTAGGTTTTAAAGCATGCGTTGCGCTTGTTTTCCCTTAGATCGGATTTTATCCCAAATGGGTTTTACCGATGAGGTTTTTAATGAGGAAACATCAATGTGCTACCTAAGGATAACTGATCAAGTATTCAAGGCTTCTCTTAAATCAACCTCCAATACTGGAGGGCATCCCCCCCGGGAGATCACCTCCTCGAAGAAATTGAAATATGCCAAAGAGGGTCTCGACAGGAGAATGATGTATCAGACCAAATGGTCGAATGAACCGTGTCCGTGTAGGATAATCGAACCCTCGATGGAAAAACATGTATGCATGTACCAAGTAATAGAAGGAGTATATTTTATCATCAAAACGCTTTTGCGCTTCAAAGAAGTTTGCTATTTTCACAAGAAACGGCTCAAGGGCCAAAAACTCCTGAACACTCGCGGACTGTCATTGGAAACCAACTCATTGAGCCACCAACCTCGAGCTCGTAAGCCCTCCACGAGGCAACCTCGAGCTCGTAAGCCCTCCATGAGGTAACATTGAACCTGTAAGCCCTCAATGAGGCAACCTCGAGCTCGTAATCCCTCCATGAGGCAACCTAGAGCTCGTAGGCTCTTCACGAGGTAACATTGAACCTATAAGCCCTCAATGAGGCAACCTCGAGCTCGTAGGCCCTCCATGAGGCAACCTCGAGCTTGTAAGCCCTCCATGAGGCAACCTCGAGCTCATAAGCCCTCCATGAGGCAACATTGAACCTGTAAGCCCTCATTGAGGCAACCCCGGGCTCGTAAGCCCTCGATGAGGCAACATCAAGTTCATAAGCCCTCAATGAGGCAACGCCAAATCTTTAACACCTCAACAAGGCATGCCCAAATTTGTAAGACCTTAAAAAGGCGTAATCCCGATATTAAAGTCAAGGCTATATATTTGATACTCTCAAATTATACCTTAAAATAGTGTAAGTGATCGATGTCAAATATAGTAACCCAACAAGGTTGGGGTCGAATCCCACAGAGAAAAATATGGAGGCGACTAGGAATGCAAGAGAATTATCACTTATCGCGCAATGCCAAACAAATAAGATTTTGGTTTTAAAAGTTGTTTATAACTGAATGTGAAAATATAAGCTAACCTAGAAAGCAAGTAAAATGATCAATGGAAACAAGTATGAATGCTTCGGGAATTTCACTCAAGTAACGATCCAAAGTATTTCACGATTTCACAAATATGAGCGAGTTTAAGTTAATTAGCCACGGATAATAATTCTTAATTAGCTTTTCCCAAAGACTAACAAGACTTCTTAATTGAATTATTCCTAACCCAATCAAGAGATTAAGCACATCCGAGTATGGCTACAAGTAGTTCAATCCTATCTCTATGTGGAATCTATAAAATGAGGGTTAAAGCCTCAAGTTCTTGTTAATTAATCTTTCCCAACACCAAATTATCTTTTCCAAAATTAATTCGGAGTTAATGGGCGAGTCCTAGGGTTAGCTAATCCTTTTGGAAACATTAAAGAACAAGAATAATTAAAGTAACAAATAGTCACTTCATAAATATAATAAAATCATTCAACAAATAAGCACAACAAGGTGTTTAATCCACACTTTAAATATATAAATTCCCATAAACAAGATTCAAGTGTTGGAAATTATCACGCCCCGAAATCCCACCGTCGGGCCGTGATGGCGTCTAACGTCGAACTCGCTAGACAAGTTAACGTGTATAGCTAAACTATCATAATAATCTCAATTTAACAAAATAAGCTAAAATAGTTCACAATTAATCAGCGGAATAAATACGATTTCAAGCTAAGTAAAGATAATCATAATACATCGACGCAAAATTTCCCAAAATCTGCACTCAGTAACTCACGAACTGTTTATAAGAGTGCTAAATACAAGTCTGAAAGGAAATACATGTCTGTCCATGAAATTAGAGGAAAAACAAGACAGAAGCGAAGACATAGGGATAGAAGAGACGCCAAGGCCCACGAACGCCAACGGGTATACCTTGAAGCCTCTAGGATGAGCTGGAAGACACTCCCTAATGATGTCCTCTGGGTCCGGATGCGTAATCTGCACACATAAAGAAGTGCAGGTGTAGCATCAATACAACCGACCCCATCTACTGGTAAGTTCCTAGCCTAACCTCGACGAAGTAGTGACGAGGCTAGAACCAGACTACCCAATAAACCTATGCAGTTCAAATAAGTAGATATACATATATCCAATGGATAAGAAATATAGGGAGAAAACAATTAATAAAGGAAGGGGAACATGCTGTGGGGAGATAAAAGTTTCATATAAGAAATCTTAATAAGGAAAAGAACAACAAAGCCAGCATATCAATAAGGACAAGAAATCACAAACTTGCATGGCATCACCCTTCGTGTTTTACTCTCTTTCCTCACAGTATAATCAATGAATTTCGGTATGGAATGGTACGTCGTACGACACGACATCACCCTTCGTGCTTTACACTCTTTCCTCACAATACCAAACAATGCACGGCATCACCCTTCGTGCTTTAGCACTCTTCTTCATCCAAATAGAAATCAATACAAGGGTAAGGGAGTAAACATAATAGAAATAATAACCCCGGCAAGGGAACAATATCAAACAATGCACGACATCACCCTTTTTGCTTTAACACTCTTCCTCACAATATCAAACAGTGCACGACATCACCCTTAGTGCTTTAACACTCTTCCTCACACTATCAAATAGTGCACGGCATCACCGTTCATGCTTTAACACTCTTCTACACCCAAACAACAATCACAAGCAAGGGCAAGGGAGTAAGCAGAATAAAGTAGAAATCCCGGCAAGGGAACAATATCAAACAATTAAATCCCGGCAAGGGTATATTTTAGTAGCTCTTTCTCTTTCTTTCACTTCATTTCATAATTTACTCTATTACTTGAGCCAATGCTCCAAAGGATACAATTATCTCATATATCTTCATCATTCGTGTTACAATCTGAGCCAATGCTCCAAAGGATACAATTATCTCATATACCTTCATCGTTCGTGTTACAATTTGAGCCAATGCTCCAACAGAGTTTAAAGATTACAATTCCCTTCACATATTCTTCACAACATATAGAAATCATCAATTAAGCATGGAAATTACCAGAAAATAAGAATATTCACAATATAAGGACTCACGGTCATGCTAGACACCAATGTATAGATACTCGTCACCATGCCTATACATCGTACTTGAAAATTAGCAGGTAGAAAATTATACTCAACTCCTATTCCCTAAAGATAAGGTTAGACCAAACACTTACCTCGGGTCCGAAGTATAGCAATCAACAAACCACACGTTTGCCACGAGTATCCGACTCCAAATGGACCAAATCTATTCAAATAAATTTCATACCGTAAATAAAACCTCATGCAACTAATTCTACTATTTAATTCAAGGTTACGGCGCGAAATTAGGTGAAATGACCAAAACGCCCCTCAGGTCAGCATCTCGGAGTCGGGTAGATTTTACATTTTCAGAACCCTCGTACTCTCACGAGTCTATCCATATAAAAGTCTCTCAAATCGGAGGTCAATCATCCACGCAAATCCCAATTTTAGAAAAACCTAAGTCCTACCCAAAACACCCAATTTCACCCATGGAAATCCCTGATTTTTAAGTTGAAAACATGTTAAATGATGTTAATGATTGAAAGAAATGAGTAAAAACCAACTTACAACTGGTTTGGAAGAGTCTTGTTCTTGGAAAAATCGCCTAAGAGTGTTTGAGTTTGAGAAAATAAGAAATATGAAGTAAAAATTCGGTTTTGTACAGTGCAGGCTACTGGTTGGCATGGGAATTGCGAACAGGGGTTAAAAATTGCGAACCCTTCAGATATTCCCAAGCTTCGCATTTGAAAACTTCTTGGTTGCATTTGCGATCAGGCCTGCCCAGATAAACCTTCGCATTTGCGAACCCCTTGGTCACATTTGCGATCAGGCCTGCCCAGATAATCCTTCGCATTTGCGAACCCCTTGGTCGCCTTTGCGATCATGCCTGCCCAGACCAACCTTCGCATTTGCGATGAGTAGCTCGCATTTGCGATGCTGGCTTCGCAAATGCGATGCCTGCAGACCAGTCACACCAGCAGTTTCCAAGGCCAAAAAATGAAGTCCGTGGCCAATCCAAAATTCACCCGAGCCCTCGGGGCTCCAAACCAAATACACACACTACCTCAAAAACATCATATGAACTTATCCGTGCGATCAAATTGCCAATATAACATCATATACATCGAATTAAACCTCAAAATCCATGAATTCTATCAAGTTTCATAAAACAACAAATTTTCCATTTTAAGTCCGAAACACGTCCAACAAAATCCGTTTTCCACCAAACTTTACAGAAAATGATTAAACCATATATAAAACCTGTACCGGGCGCCAGAACCAAAATACGGGCCCGATACCATCACTTTCTAATCAGATTTCATGTTTAATTTCCTTAAATATTTTTAGAAAACAATTTTACTCAAAAATTCATTCCTCGGGCTTGGGACCTCGAAATTCGATTAAGGCATACGCCCAAGTCCCATATTTTCCTACGGATCCTCCGGGATCGTCAAATCACGGGTCCGGGTCCGTTTACCCAAAATGTTGACCGAAGTCAAATTTATTTATTTTAATATCAAATCTTAGCATTTTTCACAGAATTTCATATTTAAGCTGTCCGGCTACGCGACAAGACTGCGCACGCAAATCGAGGCAACTACAAATGAGGTTTTCAAGGCCTCGAGAGTACGAAATGGGTAATAAAATAGGTGATGACCCTTTGGGTCGTCACAGAAACTAAATGAAGATCTATCCTTCGTGCTTGTTAAGCAGAAGAAAAGAAAGCAAGGACCATTCAAGAACCAAGTGATCGACGAAGAGGTACAGAAACTCTTGAAGATTGGTTCGATACGAGAGGTAACATACCCTAACTGGCTAGCAAACACCGTGGTGGTACCTAAAAAGAAAGCAAATGGAGAGTATGCGTAGACTATACTGACTTAAATAAAGCATGCCCCAAAGATTCATTTCCATTGCCACATATAGATAAAATGATTGATGCCACAACAAGTCATGAATTATTAAGCTTCTTAGATGCATATTCTAGTTATAGTCAGATTAAAATGGATCCCTCAGATGAGGAAAAAACTTCTGTCATTACAAATAGGGGGACTTACTGTTATAAAGTGATGCCTTTTGGCTTGAAAAATGTTGGAGTCACCTATCAAAGGTAAGTGACTAAAATGTTCCAAGAACATCTTGGAAAGACGATGGAAGTCTGTATTGATGATATGTTGGTAAAATCAACACAAGCACAAGACAATTTCTAGCATCTCTCTACTGCTTTTGATATTTTACGCAGGTATAATATGAAGCTAAATCCAGAGAAATGCGCTTTTGGAGTGCAATCTGGTAAATTTTTGGGTTTCCTTGTATTGAACATAGGAATAGAGGTAAATCCCGCTATAGAAGAAGTACCTGATATTTTAACAAATAAAAAGGAAGTCCAAAGACTAACAGGGAGAATAGAAGCTTTGGGAAGGTTTATTTCTAAATCTTCCGAATTTTTTTTTTAAATTCTTCTCAGTTCTCAAAAGAAGAATCAGTTCGAATGGACTGAAGAATGTCAGCAAGCCCTCAAGAATCTGAAGATTTATCTATCGAAACCACAACTGCTTTTAAAGCCAAAAGAAGGGAAATATTGTACATCTACCTGGCCGTCTCAGAAATTGCTGTAAGTGCAGTACTGGTAAGAGAAGAAAAAGGTAAACAATCACCTATTTATTATGTGAGTAAAACTTTACTAGATGCTGAGACTAGATATCCATATCTGGAAAAGTTAACCTTAGCTTTAATAATGGCATCTAGAAAATTATGACCATATTTTTAATGCCACCCAATCACTATTGTCACTTCATATCCTTTTAGAAATATTCTGCATAAATAGGAATTGTCAAGAAGATTAGCCAAGTGGGCCATACAATTAAATGAGCATGAAATAATCTATCAGCCTAGGACTGCAATTAAGTCTCAAATACTAGCTGATTTTGTTGCTGACTTTAGTAATAACATTGTTCCTGAAGTAGAGAAAGAGTTACAAATTTTTAACGGTGCTAATCCGGGCCTATGGACCCTATTCACCGATGGTTCCTCAAATATAGAAGGTGTCGGCTTACGCATATGTTAATATCACCTACGGGTGAAAAGACACAGAAAGCTATCAAGTGTTATCTTATAACTAACAATGGAGCAGAGTACGAAGCTGTTATTGCAGGGCTTGAACTCGCACGAGAACTCTCAATCGAGCAAATTGTGATCAACAACGACTCCCAACTGGTAGTAAATCAGATACAGGGGACTTACATTGCTCGAGTGACTCGAATGCAACATTATCTTCAAAAAGCACGGGATCTCGTAAGACAATTCAAAGCATGGAAAGTAATGCAAATACCTAGAGAGGAAAATGCAAAAGCAGATGCATTAGCTAACCTCACAGCAGTCACAGAAGTAACAAACTAGGACAATACAATTTTCGTCCAACTATTTCATTCAGTGATCGACTAGGATAGGAATGAGGTAACTTTCAACAACTTAACCTGGGAATGGAGAAACAAAATTCTTAATTTTTTTCAGAATGGCACCGTACCTGAAGACAGTTCAAGCACTTCGGCGCAAAGCTGCAGGGTACTGCCTTATTCGCAACTCGCTTTATCACAACATATTCAGACGAACCCTAGATAAATGCCTCAGAACTAACCAAATGTAACTTGTGGTGAAAGAAGTCCACGAAGGACACTGGAAATCACTCAAGGGCGAAATCCTTAGTGAAAACCCTAATAAGAGCTGGATACTATTGTCCTAAGATGGAAGAAGAAGCCGAAATCTTCGTATCCAAATGTGACAGGTGCCAAAGGTTTTCCAATAACATGGATCGACCAGTGGAATTATTGCATCCAATAATATCCCCATGGCTTTTCATGAAATGGAGTATGGACGTTGTGGGACCTCTTCCCACAGCTAAAGGACATGGACGATTTTTGCTCATGCTAACCGACTATTTTACAAAATAGGTAGAGGAAGGAGCGTTCAAACAAGTGCGAGAAAAGGAAGTTAAAAGCTTCTTATGACGAAACATAATATGCCACTTTGGAATACCAAAGGAGATCATGTACGGTAATGGCCCACAATTCATAGGCTCACAAATCACAGAATTCTTCGAAAGCTGGCAAATCAAACAGATCACTTCAACACCATACCACCCCGTGCCTAATGTTCAGGCTGAGTCAACGAATAAGGTAATCATCAACAATCTGAAGAAGAGGTTGGATAAAGAAAAAGGAAACTGGCCTGATGAGTTACCAGCGGTATTATGGGCATACAGAACAACTTCAAAAATAGCCACGGGAGAAACCTCGTTTGAACTTGTTTATGGATCAGAAGCCTTAATACCTGTGGAGATTGGCGAACCAAGCATAAGGTTCTCAACAGCCGTGGAGGGAGAAAACGACGACGAATTAAGGACCAATATGGACCTGCTCGAACCACGGAGAGAAGCAGCAGTGATACGTATGGCAGCTTGAAGACAAATCATTGAGCGTTATTACAACCGTAAAGCTCATCTCAGGTACTTCAAGATTGGGGACTTCATCCGCAAAAAAGTTTTTCAATCAACGAAAGAAGCAGGTGAAGGAAAGCTAAATCCAAACTGGGAAGGACCTTACAAAATCCGAGGCATAGCTGGAAAAGGCGCCTATGAGTTGGAAGCTATGGACGGCAGAGTTGTACCAACAAGCTGGAACGCCATCCACCTAAAGAAGTATTACTTCTAAGGAAAGATACCCACTGTCAGGTATCACACATTCGATTTTATTTTGAAAATCTAAAATTTTTTCTAACTTTTTCAGATGATAGGCATAAAGCTTACCCATCACCAGATGATGATATTAGACCTGCAAAGACACGAGGAAATAACACAATTCCCGTTCTAGGGTTACGCTTTCTGATGGACGTTTTAAAGGGTTAAGCAGTCATCATCAAGAAAACTATATACCTTCGAGTACGGAATATTTTTCCTTTTATGGAAAAGGACCACAAGGAAGGAATAATCAAGTGCTCGAGATCTCATTATTAAAAGCTCAAACACTTGGGGGACTATACAGTATGGAAGGCTAAAATGAAGCAATGAAGACTATCAGAAAGTCAAAAGCTCAATCCTGAAGACCCATCTACCCAACGAGACAAGTCATACGAGCCGAATTGAAAGATATCAAAAGGGTCTTCCAAATACAAAGCTTAATGTAAAAAGCCAAAAACTTCGAACATGTTCAGGTTGAAAGGAAAAATATTAGTCACGAGAAAGAAATGTACATCTTTATACTTATTCAAAACTGTTGTAACAAAAACAATTAGGGGTAAAAGATCATCATCAATGTACTCATTCAAAAAGCTGTTGTCAAATAAAATAGTTATGGATGAAAGATCTAAATCCTTGTATTTGTTCAAAAAAGTGTTATCAAATAAAAACAGTTACGAATAAGAAAACATTTCCCTCGTACTTATTAGAAAAATATTTCCAACGAAAACAGTTGCGGGTAAAAACCCCAATCTTTATAAAAACTGTTACTAGTAAAAAATAGTTGTTCCTTTGTATTAATATCAAAAAACTGTTACCTATAAAAAATAGTTACGAAATACAAGAGTATATCAAATCTGTTAACAAAAACAGTTGCAACATGAGTTTTAGAGGATAATCAAACACATGTAAAATGTCATGGAAGTTCCAACAAAAACAAAAACTAAAACTTTCCTTGGAAACATTCTTAAACATGTAAAATTCCTATCACTCTATTGCATTATCATGAAGTTGAGACGTCTTCTTCATGTTAATAATAAAGGGCCCTCTTCCATAAATTATGCCTACTACAAAAAGGCACATATTTAATATGGCACCTTGCCTATTACAAAAAGGTACGAGTAATCTAAAGCATTCTACATGCAAAACTCAGAGGTAAAACATCGAAAAATGACGCATGCAAAAGACTTAAAGAGTGAAACAGAAACTCAACAAAAGTCATATTAACATTAATATATTAAAACGACTAAGCAAAAAACTAAGTATTAACTTATACTTAGCCATATGAAATTTCTACATATACATTGAGGTGCGCCCAAGTTGTCATTAGGGGACTTTAAAGAAATCCAAATTACTCTCGAAGGGACTGGGGGTAACCACCAATTGAGACAATGAAGAAAAAAGGGGTGAACCAACTAAACTTGTTCAGGAGGGGGATTGACTTCACTGACAGAAGGAACGGGAGCAACTAGGGATGAAGAGGCATGAGCGGCTGGAGTCTCACCATCAGGTGAAGAAAGTTTATGACCTTGTTCAGCCTTCTCCATGGCTTCCTTAGTTTTATCTATTTCAGCACTAACGTCGAAACCCTCTTGACTCATTTCCATCATTGTGTCAAGGCGAGAATTCATGTACGCCCAGCTCACATCAACAACATCCACCTCTTCAAGATCTTCATAATCCCTTGCCCATACTTGAAGCTCAGCTCTCAATCCATCCATCGCCCTTAACGGTACAATCGACTCCTCTAGAGTTTGAGCTTTATCTAAAGCCTTATGAAGGTCCTCTTGAGTACGAGTGAGTGATTGCACGAGCTCGCCTGAGTATGCCTCCTTCTTCCCCAACAAGGTTTTCAAGTCTCTAATCTCCTCTGAGACGCGGGACAGCTGTTCAGCAAATGAGGACTCCAGAACACTATTGTCTTTATCAGCCTGATTAGAAGAAGCCTTCTCTACTGCCAGTTCTGCTGCCATGAGCCTCATCTACTGCTTCAAGGTTCTCATTTCCTCTTATAAGGCATCCATGTCAATCCTTAGGCTATCATACTGTTCTTTTCAATTATCGGCATCAGCTTACAACTCTTTTGTCTCCTGGTCCGTGTTTGAGATCCTCTTCATATACGAAAATGAAAGAGGATAACCTGCATCATACCTTCAATGAAGTATGCACGACCTCATTGGCCCATGTAAGAGCACCGTGGCTGGATAGCTTGGCTTTCTCAGAGGGACCTATCAAAAGCTTGAGCCACACTTTTGGCTCATTCATTTTCTTGAAAAGATTCCCCTCAGCTGGAACCTCTATTATCACCTACCGCATCTCTCTGCTGGAAAACCTTACTTCCCTAGCGGAATAAATGGAAGCAGGCAGAGATAAAACAGCAACAAGCACGGAGGGTTGAGGAGCTAGAGAAGCCACGGGCAAAGCAGCAGGCACGAAGGGTTGAAGAGTTGAGGGAGCCACGGGCAAAAAAAATAGCAGAAGCCGTAATAGCCAAAGGAGCAGATGAGATAGCTTCTCTTAAAGAAATAGGAAAGACAGCATCGAAAGGGACATCGTCAGGACCAAGGTCAAAACCTTCATGGAACAGGAAATCCATAGACTTATGAATGGGGGAATGTGAAACATATTCAACGGTATAGGGCTCAACCACAGACACCGAAGGAAAGGTCAAGGGTGTAAACTCATCATCTGAAACAACCCGCCTTATCCGTGGCTTGTGTACTAAAGCACCTTCTTCTTCTTCTTCTACGGAACGAGACTCACTAATATTCCTCTTAGAGGAAGATGAACCAACAATAACTTCTTGAGCCTGAGCCAAATACATCTTTGGGATAGATGAAGCAGACACCCCACGAGCAGAGAACCCTATCAAAAGGGAAAAAGTTAAGAGACAAAGAAAGAAGAGACTCGAGTAAGGAAATAAGCAAGAACAAAAGCTTCACTTACCGTGGGTCTTTACATGCCAACCATACCTCCCAGCGAGGTACTTCCAAGATCTCTCTTGTAAAGGAGAAACAAACAAAAATTTTTCTACCCAATCACGGAGACATTCTCAACGGTATCCATGATTGCTGAGAGAAGAAGAAACATACAGTGTTAATAAAACATCTCAAGACAGAACGAGGAAAGGTAAATAGATGTGAGCTAAATCATACTCACGTGCGCGATTCCACTTCTCAGGGAAGGGAAGATTTTCTTCACTCATTAAACCAACAATGGGTACAACAACATATCAGAGGTACCAACCCCTATCCTTATCATCTCTAGGGGTTACCAGCACTCTTTTTCTTCTAGCAGTCAGAGTAAAAACTCCTTCACGAAATAAGGTAGGAAAGTAGAGATGAATAAGCTGGTTGAAAGTAAAAGGAACCGAGGCTAAAGAAGCTAAACTCCTAAGACATACGACAACTCGCCACACAAGCGGACCAACTTGTACTAAGCAGATATTGAAAAATGGCAGAATTCAATTATGACTGGGTTAATGGGAGGTCTAAACCCTAGAGTGAAAGGTTACGTATAACCAAAAGAATATCCCGTCTTGTAAGACATTATTCTTTGATTACTATTCAGAATGTAGACAGGGAAATCAGGCTTCCAAAACACTCCCTACGAACCAGGGAAATATGACCCTCAGTTATAAGGGTTGGATACCTTTTGACCTTCTCAAGGGAAGAAGATTGGTCTACAAGAACTTGATTATCTCTAGAAAAGACAAACTCAGCAGGGACAATTTCATCAACTCCAGGTTCACGAAGGGGTTCACCTCTACCTCTAGACAGAGACCGAGAAGCCCTAAACCTCGGTGAAACTAGAGACCTAGCGGAAGGAGAGAGAACTATCTGAGAATAAGAGGAGCCTCTCGAAGGAGTGGATCCTAGATTCCTAAGTCTACCACCCCTCCGACTCCTTATCGGAGCAGAAGATGGTGTTAAACTCTCAATATCTATAACTCACTGAGATTGGTTTGAAGAAGACATGTTTACAAAGGCAAGAAGAAAGTTCTTTACAAAAGACAAAGAAAGTGTTTCGTGGAAGCAAAGAAAAGAAAAAAGGTTTTTGCTGCCGCTTTTCCTCGAAACATTGTGTCCTTCTCTACACCATAGGCGTCGTTTGTCACTTCCTATATAAGGGAGGGAAATACAACTTGTAAAGGCATCTGATTCTCGAATACAATCTACTTTGCTTTTCCATATTTCTGCAATATTGTCTATTATTTATTTTTCTCTATTTCCTTGATCATCAGTAACCCGTGTTCATCCTAGAAATATCTTTAGTCAAAGGATCTAATTCCTTGGTTAAACAGAGGTGTTTAGAGTCAATGGGCACCGGGTGAACATTATCTTGGCAAGGTTGATGATGGCCACGTTGTGGCATTGCTTCATTTCAAATGATTGGTAATCTGCATCGTGCCACGATGTTAAATCAGGCGCTTCTTAGGAGGCAACCCATGTGTTTTATTTACTTTTTCTTTATACTCTTCTTTATATTAGATAGGCTTTGTTTTGTGGTAACTAGTTTTGAAGTGTACGCAAGAATGGGTGTGCATTGCAGGAACTGTGCAAGAAAAATTGGCTAAGTGTCACAAAAGTGCGGACCGCACCAGAATTATGCGGAGCACACAATCACTCCACGGCCGCATAATTTTCTGCGCGGTCGCACAACTGGAAGGCAAAAAATGCACGATCTTTGTAATTTGACCTGTCAAATTTTCCTAACAAATTGCGGTCACACACAAAATGGTGTGGTCCACACAAATTCTGCGGCCGAACTCACTTTTGTGCGGACCGCAAGAATTCTTCAAAGGAATAGGTAAAAAGTGCGGACCACACTCAAAATTGTGTGGCCTCACTCAGGTAAGTTTTGCACCAACTAGGTCAACAGATAAATAGAACCTCCATGCACTATTCACACTATTCCCTCTCTAATCTATGAAACCCTAAGCAAAACCAATGCATATCCCATTCAATATCAAACTTCAAGCATTCTATTTGTGTAGATACTCACCTAGATCCCTCATTACTGGTATGTTCATTACATCTTTAGATTTTTAAATTTTTTTCTTAATTTTGTTCTTTTGTCTAGGTTAGTTTCATGCCTAAAAATATCAATAGCTAGTTTTGCTTAGAATCATGTGGGTAATATCTGAATTGTTAATTGGGGCCTGGGTAAATAGTTAGCCATGTTTAATTGATCAAATTTTGCCCTAGATGTGAGAAAATTGCATTAAACAAAGAGCAGTACCCGTCATCTCTTTTAATTTTATGGCTGCACACATTTTTGTGTGGTCCGCGTAAGTAAAAGTTAGGGTAAATTGATGTTTGAATTGTTCGGACCGCACCCATAATTATGTGGTCCGCACTACCGATTGATCAGATAACCCAATAGTCTGAACTTAGGGTTGAGCGGCCATACTCACTTTTGTGCGGTCCGCACTTGTGGTTGTGCGGCCAGTGTGAAATTGTGTGGTCTGCACTGCTGAATGATTAGAGGAACCCAGTATTTTGAACCTAGGGGTTGCGCGGCCGCACTCACTTTTTTGCGGTCCACACTTGTCATTGTGCGGCCACACTGTGAAATTGTGCTGTCCGCACTCGGCTGTCTTCAACCACACTTACTTTTGTGCAGTCCACACAACCTGTTTTGAGTCTGTTTTACTGCAACTTTTCAACATGCATCTGTATCTACTTTGAGCTTCCATTCTAATTGATTTCTATTTCTATGTGTTGCAGACAATTGTTAGATCCCGTGGCAGAGGTGATGCACCAAAAGAGAGTGGTGAGCCCTCCCGGGCCGAGGCCGAGACAGAGGCAGAGGTAGAGGCAGAGGCAAGAGTAACCTACCACTTGCTGTTCAGAATATTATAAGAAATAAATCAACTGCCAATAGACCTCCTGAATCCACTAACACCAGTGAATATGCCCGTCTAAGGAAACCTCAGAGGGTCACTCTATGGAGGTACAACCTGAAACCCAATCCCATCCTCCAGAATCCATAGGGTGCTATCAACTGCACAATGAGCCTACGGACAGCTCCTCCGCTAGTTCTGATGCAGGAAGCAAGGGTTCCAAGACCTCCTCTTCACCTCCTCTTCCCGCACCAATCAATGTAGATGATGATGATGATATACCAGATCACGGGAGATGAGGTGACAATCGAGTGCATAGCCTTTAGAGGTCAATGAGAAGAGAGATGTGGGATGACATATTTGTCAGTTTGACTGCCTTCAACAGATTCAGAGAATGGTGGCCCGAAAGATTGTCCACACTTGAGCGACATTTTTTTATGAAGGATGTGGACATTCACAATCCAAATTTTCTCAGACAGTTCCAGGAGCAAAATGGATGGAAATGTTCACCCAAAATGTCCTTGAGGCAAACAAGCACTTGGTTAAAGTATTTTATGTCAATGTGGCTCATATAAAGAAGGGTACCAAGGCAACCAAAGTGAGAAATCTGAAAATTCGATTCGACCCATGTACTCTGAACAAATATGTGGAATTTGATAAAGTGGAGCTCGTCCAATACTTGGAAAAGCTGGCTTTGGGTGATGCAGCTCGGTCGTGGTTAGCAGAAATTCTGGCAGCTCGATGACCACTACCTCCGTGGCTCACAGCAGGGGTCCCCATAGTCCGGGCCACCCTGAATTTTAAGGCAAAATGGTATAAAACATATGTATGCAGCCTCATTGACCCGTGCTTGAATGAGAACAACCTTCCCTTTCCCCGAGCAGTCCAGGTGGCCTCAATTATGGCTGGATATCCGATAAATATGGGTTCCCTCATGTCTACTAACATTACATTAGCTGTCCAGAAAGGTGAAAGATCATATCCATACCCAAACTTCCTAATTAAGTACTTCAATGATCAAAGGTTGGAGCTGAGGCAGTATGATACAAAGGTATAGGCCAAAAAGCTTTTCCCGTGGTACCACCTACACGATGCTGACAAATCGGAGGTCATGGGTAAGGCAACAACTTCCACTTGCCAGTCTGAGGACCCAAGGGTAGTAGTTACTGATTCATCTGCTAAGCCTTACACAACAACCATGCCACCACCTTCTTCATCTAGGCCATCAACTCCTTTATCAGTCTTCATCCAGGCCATCAACTCCTTTATCAGTACCAGCTTCATCCACTTATCCACTGACTGCGTTGTGAGTCTCCCAGACATTGGCGAGTCTGAACAACTGGATGCAGGCAGCTACTTCAAAGCTATTTGACATATCAGTGCTGTTTCAGCATAATCCTCTGCCCTAGCAGCCCCATAGGTACCTCCATTAGTGGAGGAAAGTTTAAAGAAGATCTGGACAACCACAAGATCATTAATGAGACTTTGGTGGCACATTTGGAGGACATTGAGGAGTTGGGGAAGAAAACAAAGAAAACGCGGAAGTCTCAGGTGTCGAAGAAGTCAGTAGAGAAGTTGATCCAGGAGGTTGCCAAGATTGCATCTGTCGGAGATATACCATTGGACCTGTCTATGGAGACAGCAACCCCAACTACAAAGGCAGCACCAGAGGTATCTGAGGCAGCAGCCGGCCATTCTGAGGAGCCGGATGCTACTGCCTATACTGATGAGGAGATGATCCATATGCTTAGCAACCTGGTTGTCCCTCAGTTAGGTGATGATGAGATATAGCTTGAGGAGACTGAGAGTGCTGAGGATGCTATGCAGACTGAGTGTGATGGAGATGCCAAGCGGATTGAGAGCACTTATTTTTAACTCTCTACCTTTCCCTGTTCTTATTTTTATTAAGCATTGGGGAAAATTCTTACATTTCATTAGGCGGGTGGTCTATTTTGATGATTGATTGACATTGGTTTTGGCTTGTAATAACTCCGATACTATTTTTTTTTTATCTTTATTTTGTCTTTGGTATGTATATATTCTTCCCTTTTGTTTGATGTATATATTTAGTTTCCCTTATGTACATATTCATTTTACTTCGTTTTGTGTATTCTTTTATCTTACTTTCTGTAGTTTATTTCGTAGCTTCTTTAGTTT
Organism: Nicotiana paniculata; assembly: GCA_005239505.1. Taxonomy (NCBI): domain Eukaryota; kingdom Viridiplantae; phylum Streptophyta; class Magnoliopsida; order Solanales; family Solanaceae; genus Nicotiana; species Nicotiana paniculata. Next base: position 20,428 of record MDKI01283181.1, read on the forward strand.
GAATTTCGTAGTAGTATCACTTCTTATTTACTTTAGTAGTTTCTTTTGGATTTGCTAGCTTTTTATATGTTTTGAGTAATCAATAAGCCTTTTATTTTCTTAATACCACGTTTCTTTCCAAAGATAGATTTTGTGTGAACCAGGTGCTCTTCCCAACGATGGATGGCATGACAACCTTTTTAAGGGATTGAGTCCGTTTTCTTTTCTTGTTTAGGCAAAAATAGTAGTAATGAATAAAAAGGGTCAAGCATGTTTCGTTTGGTACCAACATACTTAACTCTACGCTTATGGTTAAAAATAAGTTTTTTGTATAGAAATATCTCTAGTTAGTGACCTCGTGAATCTTGTGTTGATTTAGGCAATCATAGGGTGGTTTAGTTGAGCCATTAGCGATTTTCAATCTTGAATGAGGTTGTTGTGGGACCTCGACTCCTTTCTCTTTGACAATCCAGTTGTATGAGAGGAGAGGTATTTTATTTCAAGTCCAAGTACCCATGTGAACAATATAGAACTTGCCCCGAATGTGTTTCTAGGAGAAATTCTAAGTTAGCTTAGGTTGAGAAGTGATTGTAGGCCCTCCTTGGCCCGTTTTGAAACCCTCCATGGCCCACCAATAATATCATCTTTAGTAATATTTTTAGCCTAAATCATTTCTATTCAATAGCCAAATTACAAGCTTTTAACCGTTTCATAGTGACTCTCTCTTGGCACCTGACCATTCTTTAGCACTTATGTGATTCAAATGGCAAAAACATAAGTTTGGGGGAAAGATGAGGAGTTTAAAGATGGTTTCAAGGCACAAAAAGACAAAATAAATGAAAAAGAGAAAAAAGCAAAGAAAAATAAAGGAAGAACAAATAAAAACACAAAAAGAAAGTGAAAGGGTTGAAAAGATGCAAAAGAAAGAAAAAGAGAAAAGCATGGAGAAAGCAAAGAAGGAGAGTGTTAATAGAATGACAAAGAAAGAGTGATGTCAAGTCTCTCTAATCCCCTAAGGGAAAAGAAAATGACTCAAATAGTCGGTAAAGCATGAGCCAACAATAGAATATGAAGTGCTAAAGGAAAGATGAACCGATTTAAATCCGATATTATCCTTCTTAATCCAAAAGCCTTCATTTCATGCCGAAAAAGCCCTACGTGATTTCAAGTCGAGAAAACTTACATTAGTGGTGATCTACATGAGGGGCTAGCATATGGTACTTAGAGACGGGCTTGTGAAATCCTTTTGAGAGTGCTGAGCGAGTCTTCCTTGAGTCATTGTTTTAAACTCTTCATTCGTGAGTGAGATGAGCTTCCGAAGAGTGTAGGAGGAGGAGTTTGGGATCCACAATGACTTGCATAAAAGTGAGAGTCTCCTTGATGAACAAAGTCAACCCTTTATGCTCAAGTGTCACATTATAGCCATTTGTGCTTTAATTTTAAAATCATAGGCTTGTTGATGATTCACGAGCATGTGGGTAATTATTGGTCCCATTTGATTTGTGTTTTGACTCAACTTAGGCCAGCTGAAATATCACTTTTTCTAATAAAGGTGTGAATTGCCTTAATTTCTTGAGGACAAGAAAAAGCTTAAGTTTGGGGGAGTTGATAAGTAGGGATTTTGACCACTTATTTTCTCTCTTTTACATGTGTTTTAGCTCAAAATGCATAAAGGTATCCTCGAGAACTAATGAAATGATATTTCTTGCATGAATATTGGGAAACGAGCCAATGAAATGAAAATCAACTCAAAAAGGAGTCAAAAATTTGACAAGGACCAAAATAGGGAAAACGAGCTTATAGTGCGGACCGCACAATACTGTGTGCGGCCACAAACAATGAAGAATCCTGTCAAACTAGCTTCAGAGTATGCGGACCACATAATTGTGATGTGGCCGCAGAAGAGAGATTCAGAGAGTTGGGATTTTGAGGAAATGAACGCATGCGGAACGCACCATTATTGTGTGGCTACTAGAGAAAAAGTGCGGCTACACTCACTAATATTTGGGTCGTAGAGGAAGAGATTCAGAAAGCCTTGAAGTTAAGATGTGTGGACCGCATGAATATTGTGCGACCGCAGAAGCCAGTGTGCAGCTGCACTCACAAAGGTGCGATCACTAAATCAAGTCAAGATCCCAGTTCAAGCAAAGTGTGCGGCCACACTTAGAAATGTGCGGTGCGCACAACTAGATGAAGTGTGGCCGCATCCCAATTTTATGCGACCGCAAAAGGCCCAGTTGACCAGTCAAGCTCATAATACAAACATGTTCAGAATTATGCCTCCGCATAACCTTCGTAGGAGCATTTTTGTCAGATATTTTCAGCTTAGTATAAATAGGATTTCTTGTCTCCAAAGATTAGATTTTCTTCCCATAATTAATTATTATAGATTCTATCTTTATTTCTTCTTTAATTTCTTCATTTTTCAAGAGTGTTAAATTTCTAGCTAGGGTTGTGACCTAACCCTAGTGTGGGTATTTGATGAGTGTTTAATTTAGGGCTTGTTTGTGATCCGGTTAGTGATATTTAGCTTAGTTCTTTCTTGAACTCAAGAATTAATTGTTTCAAACATTGATTCATGCATAATTGACTTAGTCTTTACTTGAAAAAGAGGGACTAAGTCTAGAAAAACTTGGCTAACAAGAAATTGAGTGAGCTCAAGAAATTGATAGCCCCAATTAAAGGGTTGAATCTAGAGATAATAAGACCTGCCTTAAGCTATTATTACTTGTTTTGTGCAATACCCGTTTGGACTTGAGAAAGCCAAATTAGGCAAAATCACTAAAACTATCGAGAGGTATAGAGTGAGTAACAGAGTGTGATTGCTATATTACAATCCCGGCCAATCAAACTGGACCTAGAGTTTACAATCCATTAGGTAATCACCTAGGTGGAAGTCACAATCCTGGACCTTTTTATCAATTGAAAAACAACTAAAAACCAAATATATCATCTCTTAGTTTTCTAATTGCAAACAATAGAACCTGGTAGAAGTAGAACAACAACCAATATTGTGGAAGTGTAATTTGGGTCAAAACATACATTCACACTAAATATATACTTAATTCCTATTCTAACTCCATGTGGATTCGATCCCGACCTTCTTTGGGTTTATTATTGCATCGACCGCCTCACTACCAAATTGTGGTGTGAGTTTGGGCGATATCAATAACTGCCCGACCGACCGTATCTCGGTAGTAAATGTGTAACTTCCCAATTGCCCATAGCTTGATGGTAAATACATGACTGCCCAATCGGCCGTAGCTCGGTGGTAAATGTATAACTGACGAACTGGCTGTAACTCGGTGGTAAATGCATGAATCACCGACCGGACGTTGCACGGTGGTAAATGCATGAATATGCATGTATGACTCAATAAGGACTTAGGAACATACTTAGACATACTTTAATATCACTTTACAGAAATGAATAATATAGACATCCTTAACTGCTAAGAGTAGAACCACTTATGGAATAGCATTACATTTACGTATCGTTACTTGGATCATTCCAAAAAATAAAAGAAGGGATAGACTTAACATAGCTCAGTCGAATCTCTTAACAATCCCTCTAACCATGTCATTCGCAAAAAAATACGTAACGGTGGATTGAAATAGAAAAAAATTCCTTTAATATTCTTGAGAAAGATTGTACCTTGTTCTCTTAATATTACAAAAGAGAGGATCAAGCTCATCATAGCAACGTCATACCCTCCAAGAAATTGCAAATAAAAGATGGACTATCCAGCATATTGCTCCCTAGCATAATTATCCTGCTGACATCTATTATCAACAAAAAGAGGTAAGTTGTCTCTTCCATTCACATAACAGAGAACATAGAGAAAATGCCAAAAATCATTCGTGAAGTAGAGAAATCAGGGTTCAATTCATTAAAATTAAGCAATCTTAAGCATTCATACTTGAGCAGATTCTCATTTTGAAATACAGATTTTGTTAAAGTACAAATGTATAACTTTAGCTCGGAGAAATATCCAAAGTGCAGATGAAGTAGATAATTTGGTAGAGGAGAGAATCATCAAATTGGGAGGATGATAAGATCACATAGAAAATAACAAAAGAGATAAGGATGACTACTTAGCCATAACTTCCTCTAAATATGTCACCTATGATATAAACTAAAGAGTCATGGTTTAGTCTTTGCAAACATTATCCCTTGCTGCCACATTGGGAGGGTGATCTTTCCACCAATAATTATTCACTCATTTCTAATTACATGTTAATCTCCCACTAAAAATTACTAATTAACCAATTATCCCCATAATTAAGAATAATCTCAAATTACTTAAAATACTATTCACTTTTAACATACTTTATACACCTTACTATCATAGTTATGTAGTACCTTGTACGACACTAGTCCATAAATACCGGGTATTATAGCTCGGACCGTATTTTATCCCAAATTGTCAAACTTTGATGAAACTCATTTTCTTCTATTCGCTTACCCTCTCGCCTTCACGAATTTACTTATCACTTGTTTGAAATAGCATAAATACTTATAACATCTAAAATAGTCTTGTCCTCATCCTAAAGTACTACTATTAAAATATTAATAAATTATTGTACCATATAAAATCAATACATACACTATTATTTTATTAAAACATCCATTTAAAAATATATATTTTCTCAACTTTTAATTCTCCTAATTTCATATAAAGAGTGCAAATTTTCCTACGCTTAATTCCTAAATGGTAAAAAGATAACCTTCTTTTCTTGTGAGAAAATTATTTCTGTGTATACAATAAAGAAAATTTCATAAACTTTCTCATACTATATGTATAATTTAAAGCATATTTGAAAGTAGTAATATTAATAACTATATAAAATCATATATTTCAAACTTTTTACAAAAACGTTCCACTCAAAATACCATATCAAATGTATATAACGGTATCAAGGTTGTTAAACTTAAGGGGTCTTACAATAACATTATCACAAATTCTTTATAACCTTATGAATGATCTTAATCCCTTCAAGCTCATATGGATTACTACAACTCATTCTAATATTAATGTACGGGTTGTAGCATCCTCCCTTCCCTTTAAAACATTCGTCCTCAAATGTTAAGTCTTAGAGATTTACAAAGTTTTCACTAGCATCTCCTCTGTAAACTAAACTAAAACCCAAACTATATCTGAAGTCTCGACTATTCACAACCTTTCATAGTTGAGTATCTCATATCTTCTTCACCTTTACCTTACTTACCTTTCAATCTCTCATCGTATCTTTTGTTTCTTTCATAACCTCCCTTCCACATAGGTGAAAATTACGCCTTAAAGCTCTATTGTGATACTTGCACCTCTAATTCATATAAAATTTGGCTAAATCTTCATACTGACTTCTTACGACTCATCTCTATGGCACGATCTGGAAACAAAAGAAGGGTAACATTTCCTAAATTCCCTATACCCTCTAAAATATAAGTGTGGCGTGCAACACAGTCATAAGTGAGACTCTACTAGGCACGACTTTGTAGACTTCTAAGGATACGACCCGCTCTGATACCACTTTGTCACGCCCCAACCTAGAGAGGCATGGCTGGAACCCGGTGTCGTACTGGCCCGAGTGAACCCCTATATAACTCTTTTTTGTCTTCTAACTACCATGTGCCAACATGGCCACAACTCGTAATGTATAATAAATGGATAAACGCTGTATCAATGAACCATCATTCATAAAACAAGAATACATATGGGCCGTCAAGGCCTCTGAGATACTGTACAAAATGAACCTCTGTTCATAAAGCCTCTAAGAGTATTAGACATCCAACAGAACAGGGCACCGGCCTACCCATAAGTCTGTAGCAAAACTCTGACACGATGACTTATAGACTCACCTGCACTCCGAATGAGGTGGAGTCTTACCGATCCTTCGATGAATGCTAACCTCGTGTACTATGAGGGATCGTCAAACTAATTATCTATACCTGCAGGCATGAATGCAGCGTCCCAAAAATGTACCGAGTATGTAAGGCAGAACTGAAACATAATAGTAAGTCAACATTAATTAAATTAATATAAGAATCAACCTGAATCTTTCAAGTGTCACCGTATATGCATACTTATATATATATATATATATATATATATATATATATATATATATATATATATATATATATATATATATATATATATATATATATATATATATATATATATATATATATATATATATATATATACATAAACGCTTCTCTTTGAGACGATTATTTATATCTTATGATGCTGACAACCCAACTGATTAGTGGTAACTGCCCGACCGGCCGTAGCACAGTGGTAAATGTATGACTGCCCGACCGTCCGTAGCTCGATGGCAAATGTATAACTGTCCAACCGTCCGTAGCTCGATGGTAAATGTATAACTGTCCAACCGGCCGTAGCTCGGTGGTAAATACATGACTGCCCGACCGGCCGTAGCTCGGTGGTAAATACATGACTGCCCGACTGGCCGTATCTCGGTGGTAAATGCATTACTGCCCGACCGGCCGTAGTACGGTGGTAAATGCATGTCTGACTAACCGGCCGTAGCACAGTGGTAACTGCATGTATCACTATATTATAAAAATCAACATCTTTGTCATTTACCTCAATAGGGACTTAGGAACATACTTACACATGCTTGAATATCACTTTTCAGGAATCAATAACATAGACATCCTTAACTTCTAAGAGTAGAACTACTTATGAAATAGCATTACATTTACGTATCGTTACTTTGATCATGCCAAAAAAGGAAAGAAGTGATAACCTTAACATACCTGAGTCGAATCTCTTAACAGTCCCTCTAACCCACGTCTTTGGCGAAAAACATGTAACAATAAAATGAAGTAGAGAAATGTCCGTATGATATTCTTGGAAAAGATTGCACTGTGTTCTTTTAGAACTACAAAAGAGAGGATCAAGCGCATTATAACAACATCATACCCTCCACGAAATTCAAAAGAAAAGATGGACTATCCAGCATATTGCTCCCTAGCATAAATAGCGTGCTGACATCTATTTTCCACAAAAGAGGTAGGTTGTTTCTTCCATTCACGTAACAGAGAACATAGAGAAATTGTACAAAATTATTCGTGAAACATAGAAATCTGGGTGCAATTCATAAAATTTAAGCAATCTTAAGCATTCATAATTGAGCAGATTCTCATTTTGAAATACATGATTTTGCTAAAGTGAATATGTATAACTTTATCTTGGAGAAATATCCAAAGTGCAGATGTCCTAGAGTAATTTGGTAGATGAAGGAATCATAAAATTGGGAGGATGATAACATCACATAGAAAATAAAGAAAAAGACAAGGATGACTACTTAGCCACAATTTCCTCTAAATATGCCACCAATTATGTATACTAACGAGTCACGGTTTGGTCTTGGAAAACATTATCCCTTGTTGCCACGTTGGGAGGGTGATCCTCTCACCAATAATTATCCACCCATTTCTAATTACATGTTAATCTCTCACTAAAAATTACTAATTAATCAATTATCTCCATATAATTATCTCAAATTACTTAACATACTATTCACTTTTAATATACTTTATACACCTTACTATCATGGTCATGTGGTACCTTGTATGACACTAGTTCATGAATACTGGGTATTATAGCTCGGACCGTATTTTATTCCAAATTATAAAAACTTCGACGAAATTCATTTTCTTCAATTCGCTTACCCTCTTCACCTTCACGATTTACTTATAACTTGTTTGAAATAGTAAAAATACTTATAATCTCAAAAATAATCTTGTCCTCAATCTAAAGTACTATCATTAAAATATTAATAAATTATGGTACCATATAAAATCATTACATACACTATTATTTTATTAAAACATCCATTTAAAAATACATATATTTTCTCACTTTATAATTTTAATAATCTCATAAAAAGAATACAAATTTTCGTATGCTTAATTGTTAAAATGGTAAAAAGATAACCTACCTTTCTTGTGGGAAAATAATTTATGTCTTTACAGTAAAGAAAATTTCCTAAACTTTCTCATATTATGTGTATAATTTAAAGCATATTCGAAAGTAGTCATATTAATGACTATATAAAATCGTATTTTTCAAACTTTTACAAAAATGTTCCACTCAAAATACTATATCAAATGTATATAAAAGTATCAAGGTTGTTAAACTTACGGGGTCTTAAATAACATAGTCACAAATCCTTTATAAACTAATGAATGGTCTTAATCTCTTTAAGATCATATGGATTACTACGACTCATCCTAATATTAAAGTACATGGTGTAACATCCTCCCCCCCTTTAAATCATTTGTCCTCGAATGTTAACTCTTAGAGATTTACAAAATTTTTACTAGAGTCTGCTCTGTAAGCTAAACTAAAACCAAAACTATATCTGAAGTCTCGACTATTCACAACCTTTTGTAGTTGAGTATCTCGTATCTTCTTTACCTTTACCTTACATACCTTGCAATCTCGCATCGTATCTACTGTTTCTTTCATAACCTTTCAACATAGGTGGAATTTACGCCTTAAAGCTCTATTATGATACCTGCACCTCTGGTGCATACTAAGTCTGGCTAAAGTTTCATACTGACTTCTTAGGACTCAGCTCCATGGAACGATATGGAAACAAAAGAAAGGTAATATTTTCTAAATTCACTATAGCATCCCAGTTATAAGTGTGGCGCGCAACACACCCATAAGTGAGACTCTCCTAGGCACGGCTGTGTAGACTTCCAAGGACACGACTCGCTCTGTTACCACTTTCTCACTCCCCAAACTTGGAGAGGCGTGGCTGGCACCCGGTGCTGTACTGGCCCGAGCGAACCACTTGGGTAACTCTTCTTTTTCATCTAACTATCATGGGTCAACATTGCCACAACTATTATGTATAACTATAAATGGGCAAACGATGTATCAATGAACCATTGTTCTTAATACATGAGTACATATGGGCCGTCAAGGCCTCTGACAAACTGTACAAAATGAACCTTTGTCTATAAAGCCTCTAAGAGTATTAGACATCAAACAGAATAGGGCACCGGCCTACCCATAATTCTGTAGCAAAACTCTGACATGATGACTTATAAACTCGTCTGCTCTCCGAATGAGGTGGAGTCTTACCGATTCTTTGTTAAATGCTAACCTCGTCTACTATGAGGGCTCGTAAAACTAATTATCTACACCTGCATGCATGAATTCAGCGTCCCCAACAAAAGGACTTCATTACAGATAATTTACCAAGTATGTAAGGCAGAACTGAAACATAACAATAAGTCAACACTATTTAAAGACATATAAGAATCAACCTGAATATCTGAAATGCCACCGTATATGCATACTTATATATATATATATATATATATATATATAGTCTTTGAGACTATTGTCCATATCTTATGATGTATGACTGCCCAACTGATCAGTGGTAACTGCCCGACCGGCCGTAGCACAGTGGTAAATGCATGACTGCCCGACCTAGCTCATGGTAAATGTGTAACTGCCCAACCGGCCGTAGCTCGGTGGTAAATACATGACTCCCTGACCGGCCATAGCTCGGTGGTAAATGCATGACTACCTGACCGACCATAGCACGATGGTAAATGCATGAAGATGCATGTATCACTATATTATAAACATTAACATCTTTATCATTTATCTCAATTACGACTTAGGAACATACTTATAAATGCTTGAATTTTACTTTACAAAAATGAATAACATAGACATCCTTAACTTCTAAGAGTAGAATCACTTATGGATAAGTTTACGTATCATGTTTTGGATCATGCCAAAAAAAGGAAAGAAGGGATAGCTTTAACATACTTGAGTCGAATCTCTTAACTATCTCTCTAACCCACATCTTTTGCGAAAAGCACGTAGCGAAAGATTGAAATATAAAAAATTCGTATAATATTTTTGAGAAAGATTGTACCGTATTCTCTTAGAATTACAAAAGAAAAGATCAAGCGCATCATAACAACATCATACCCTCCAAGAAATTCAAAAGAAAAGATGGAGTATCCAGCATGTTGCTCCCTAGCATAAATAGCGTGCTGACATCTATTTTCATCTATTTTCCACAAAAGAGGTAGGTTGTCTCTTCCTTTCACATAGCAGAGAACATAGAGAAATTGCCAAAAAAATATTTGTGAAGTATAGAAATCTGGGTGCAATTAATTAAAACTAAGCAATCTTAAGCATTCATACTCGAGCAGATTCTCATTTTGAAATACATGATTTTGCTAAAGTGAAAATGTATAACCTTAGCTTGGAGAAATATCCAAAGGGCAGATGTCCTAGAGTAATTTGCTAGATGAGAGAATCATCAAATAGGGAGGATAATAAGATCACATAGAAAATAAAGAAAAGATAAAGATGACTACTTAGCCACAATTTCCTCTAAATATGCCACCTGTTATATAAACTAAAGAGTCATGGTTTGGTCTTGGCAAACATTATCCCTTGTTTCCATATTGGGAGGATGATCTTTCCACCAATAATTATCCACCCGTTTTTAATTACATGTTAATCTCTCACTAAAAATTACTAATTAACCGATTAGTCTCATAATTAAGAATTATTTTAAATTACTTAAAATATTAATCACTTTTAACATACTTCATACACCTTACTATCATGGTCATGTGGTACCTTGTATGACACTAGTCCATAAATATCGGGTATTATAACTCAGACCATATTTTATCCCAAATTGTCAAACTTCGACGAAACTCATTTTCTTCTATTCGCTTACCCTCTCACCTTCACAAATTTACTTATCACTTGTTTGAAATAGCATAAATACTTATAACTTCTAAAATAGTCTTGTCCTCATCCTAAAGTACTACTATTAAAATATTAGTAAATTATGGTACCATTTAAAATCAATACATACACTATTATTTTATTAAAACATCCATGTTAAAATACATATATTTTCTCAACTTCTTATTTTTCTAATCTCATATAAAGGGTACAAATTTTCGTACGCTTAATTCTTAAAATGGTAAAAAGATAACCTTATTTTCTTGTGAGAAAATAATTTTTGTGTTTACAAAGAAAGAAAATTTCATAAACTTTCTCATATTATGTGTATAATTTAAAGCATATTCGAAAGTAGAATATTAATAACTATATAAAATAATAATTTTAAAATTTTTTTACAAAAATATTCCACTCAAAATGCCATATCAATTTTATATAACGATATCAAGGTTGTTAAACTTACGGGGTCTTACGATAACATAGTCACAAATCCTTTATAACCTCATGAATTGTCTTAATCCCTTCAAGCTCATATGAAATACGACTCTGTCACGACCCAATTTTCCCTCTGTTGGTATCGTGTGGCACCTAGTCTTAGGGACTAGGTAATCCTAACACTTATTTAATAACAACAATAATAATAATGGAAACCTAACAGTCTCAATATAGAAATATTTACAGAATTTATAATTTTTTCAAAACCGGTAGTACATGTCATAAGCTCTATAGAGTTTACTACAACTTCTAAATACAATTATTTGGAAGTAAGTAAAAACAATGTAAATACATGATAGAAAGGTGACTCCGAAGCCTGCAAACGCAACAGCAGGTCTACACTGAGTCTCCTCTGCAAGGATCCGCACAACTACTAACGATCAATACCTGAATCTGTACAAAATATGCAGAAGTGTAGTACGAGCACACCCAGCGGTGCCCAGTAAGTATCAAGACTAACATCAATGAAGTAGTGACGAGGACTAGTCAAGACACTCACTGGTCTAATAAACTGAACAAGCATAAGTACAGAAAATAACGGAAGTATAACCTCTATATGTTATCGACACAATATGGCTACAACAGAACGACTACAATAAGGCAGGAAACAGAGTAAACAGCAACAGATCACCAAAATAATACACCGAAGAATGGACGGAAACAAAACCCAAGTCCGAAAATTCACAATATAGTAAGGTCAAGTAGTAACTCAACACTGTAATAGTTTCCACATCATGCCTTAGCCAACAACCCAATAAATTGGTCAAAATCTTCGAGTGTAAACTTTCACCCGCAAGTTTTTATATTGAAAGCTTTATGGGTATAATCTTTTGTAATGGAATATTCATTTGAAATATACTTTCCCAAGAAATGTCTCTCAAACATAATTTTCTTCAAGATAAATGCTTTTCAAATATACTTTTCATAGAAAATATCCTTCAAACATAGTTTGCTTTAGCATAAATGCTTTCTAAATATACTTTTCTAAAGGAATGTCCTTCAAAAATAGTTTTATTCAAGATAAATGCTTTTCAATTGGACTTTCCAAATAAATATCTTTCAAACATAGTTTCATTAATAAAATCTACCGGGATCCCATCCTGTAGTTCCGGATTTATCATACAATACATGGGATCTCTCGGAATACGTCTGTAGTCCCAAAACAAATATGCAGTGTTGGATGATCACCCAGAATATCTCCGTAGTCCCAAAATAAATATGCAGTACATGAGGATCTCCCAGAATACGTCCGTAATCCCAATTTAAATATGCAGTACAGGGGGATCTCCCGGAATACGTCAGCAGTCCCAATTTAAATATGCAGTACATGGGGATCTCCCAGAATACGTCCATAGTCCCAATTTAAATATGCAGTACATGGGGATCTCTCGGAATATGTACGTAGTCCCAATTCATATATGCAGTACATGGGAATCTCCCAGAATATGTCTGTAGTCCCAATTTAAATATGCAGCGCAAAAACCAAAGACAACAATTACAGCACGACAGAAAACTCGTAGATCACCACATCAAAAACAAAGAAACAATGACAATAATACAAAGTACGACAAGTAAATCAATACAAGAACATCAATTCACAAAGAAATAGTAGAACACTGTTCACAAGGAATGGTCACGGTAAAGAATGCTAAGTGTAAAGAGAACAACTTAACCAGGGAAAAACAAGACATAGCCACGAATCCACAATATTCAAGCCAATAATAAGAAGCCAACACAAGTCAAATAATTCTAAGTAAGCACAAGTCGACTAAGATATAAGTTATCTAAACTCCTTATGAAGTTGCAAAATTATGAGAGATATTCAACAATTCAAATAAGGGTAAGCGGTAAAAGATACTCGTAACTCCAATCAAGGCTAAACAATTATAGGATAAGATAATACTAATTTCAGTTAGATAAGCAGTTTATGAAAAGTATAGCATAACGGTAGAAGAGGTAAAAACTTTAGTTAAGTAAATTAAGAGTCAAATAGGCAATAGAGAGAATCTAAAAGCAAGAAATTCTAATTTAAGCAGGTAGAGATGAAACTAGTAGTCAGGAACTCACTCAAAACAAATACAACTTCATTCACATGGAGTATAAGGACCTAAGAACCCTAAAAGGCCAACCTTCTACAAATAAGTCCGAGCACGCACTCTTCACCTCGCGTACATGGACTACAATCAACATAGAAGACACAAATCCTAAGGGGTAATTCCCCAACACAAGGTTAGGTAAGATATTTACCTCAAAGACGATAACCCGGTACTCTAAAATGGATTTCTCGGGTGAAAAGGCCTCCAGACGGCTGAAATCCAACTACAACAACTTCTAAGCAAACATAAATCTTATAAGGAACTATTCCAGATAATAAAGTTAAAATCTTTATAAAAATCTAGAAAGCGACCCAAAAGTCAACCCCATGTCCACACAGCGAAACTCGAAAAATTTTACAAAATCCGAATGTCCATCCAATTACGAGTCCAACCATACTAATCTTATCAAATGCCGATACCAAATCGATGTTCAGACCCAATTATTCTCTTCAGAAATTTTTTGGATTAAAACCCTCAATTCTCCAATCAAAACATGGATTAATTCAGAAAAATAAGTTCTGTAACCATATTAAAATACAAAAATTATACTTATATACTGACCCCCATTAAAAGACGAGAAGAATTCCGTGAACATCACCTCAATCGGAGCTCTAGAACTCAAGATATGCTCAAAATACTAAAATGACGCGGTCTGATTTTGTTATACTCAGGGATTTTCGCATTTGCGACCAAAATACCCGCACCTGCGCATTTCCAGCTGTCAATCCGCATTTGCGGACAATTTTGCTCACCTGCGGCTCCGCGAATGCGGACCCAACTTCGCATCTACGAAACACCAACACCATCTCTCTTCTCTGACACTATAATCAGCATAACTTCTTCATACAATGTCCAAATTCAATATAAAAAACGAGCGCAACACAGCCCAGATCTATTCGAAACTCACCCAGGCCCCTCGGGACCCCGTCCGAACTTACCAATAAGTTCAATAACCTAACACGGACCCGATCGAGGCCTCAAATCACATCAAACAATGACAAAACTAAAAGTCACACCATGAATCGAACTTATGAACTTCCAAGTCTTCAAACTTCTAAAACTCGTGCCGAAACCTATCAAACCAACCCGTAATGACGTCAAATTTTGCAGGAAAGTCCCAATTGACTTAACGAAACTGTTCCAACTCTCGGAGTCATATTCGGGCCCTGGTATCACCAATGTCAACTATTGGTCAAACTTCTCCATTTTCCAACTTTCGCTGAAATGCCTCAAATTATCCTACGGACCTCCAAATCTGAATCCAGATCCACGTCTATGTTAAAATTCACCATACAAATATGCTGACGTCATCTAAAACTTATTCAGGAGTTGTTTACACAAAAAGTCAAATACCGGTCAAATTCCCACCGCTTAAGCTTCCAAAACTAGAATCCTTCTTCCAATTCGACTCTGAATCATATGATAATTGAATCCAACCATGCACGCAATGCTGATATACATAATGTGAAGCTGCTCAAGGCCTTATGCCATAGGACGAAGCTTAAATTATCTAAACGACCTGTCGGGTCGTTACATTCTCCCCCTCTTAAAACAAGCGTTCGTCCTCGAACGTGTCAAGATTCACCTCGAAGTCCTCAAATCACTGAATGCACACTTCCAACATACACCCGCGGGTGATCCCACGTTATCCCAATCTACATTAGACTGACGAAACTATAACAACTGCAATTTAGCCTTTCTACTAACACTGATAAGCCTCATACCCCAATTTCTCACCTTCACTTCACTTTCAAAAGGCCCGATTCTAAATCCATATCCGGAGTCAGCCTCAGCCAGCTGCATCAACTCATGCCTACACCCACAAGGTATGACCCCACAACATAACGCACCATATACATTCCCTTAATAACACTTCCGATCATAATAGCTTCCCAAAATCAACTCAGCACCAGCAATTAGCCTCATATCCGATAGAACTATATTTCAAACCTACATCACACGGATAATAGTGCAAGAAACAAGAAGACCTAATAATTAGAAACCCGAATCACCAAGCCAGCACTAACACCACTGGGCACACACCCTGCAAGCTGAAACTCAAGAGGCACATAACGAAAATGACTTAATATTAAGAGAGAAACACATAAGGGAACTACCAAACAAGCCCAGAGGCACAACTCTCTATCAATACAGACCTACTAAAGCAATATAATAAGGAAGAAGTAGAGCATAATCACATACCGAATATATATCATACCAATTGAAACCTTGTACTAACTTAGCTCTTCCACTAAATCACAAGACTTCACTGAACTCTCACCCAGTAGAGTATCAAATCACAGCTCGTAACCAAAAAAATACTCAGGAAAATCACATCATGCTTACCATGATGAACAAAAAGGACTCACTTCTATTCTCACCACTCTCAATGATGAATAAAAACAACGATAGACACGGGCTACCACTCATAGAATGTCCCAACAGGAGAAAACACGAAAATAGAGTGCAAAGAACGAAACTCACTCATAAATGAAGAAACAAATAAGGAACTTGTCCCGACCAACAGAACTATAATGAAATGCAAATGGTGCCTCTATGTAACATATCAAAACATACCTGTTTGATAATATCATGCACAATGGCCTCTAGTCAACTATATGAGATACATTAACGGGTCGGGCCTCCCCCTCTAGGGCACCCTTTACTCACCTGAATAACTCGTTATGGCACACCTTCCCGAATCCTAGGACAATCTCTCACCATGTGGATGATATCTCCACACTCAAATCAACCTCTCTACTGACGTGGTTATGGAAACTGAGCAGTACAAGTAATCTGAGACCCATGAGCACTTGAAATACTGCGGGAAGCCAGAAGTGCAAACTGAACTGGTTGACCCATAAACTTCTACCATGTCGTACATAGCCTCCAAAATAAGGACCAATAGATCTCTCTGGTCTATGAGGCCTCCCTGCCTCCCTGTATTTTCTCTCCTGATCTTGTATGTCCTCTCTCTCCCAATCCCACATGCCTTCTCACTGGCGAGCGATCCCTACCACTTGCTGAAACGAAACATATGACTCCAACTCTCGAGCCATGCCGAACCGAATATCATGCCTGAGCCCTTCAATGAATCTTACAGACTCTCCCTCTAACTATAACGACCAAGGCATGTGCATGTATGGCCAAATCACTAAATCTGACGGCATACTCTAATACTGACATAGTGCCCTGACGCAACTGCTCAAACTCTGTGTACAATGCATCTCGAAGGGACTGAGGTATAAAATTTCTGAAAAATATCTCTGAAGGTTGAACCCTTGTAAATGAAGCTACATCAGCTGGGCTACCCGTCTCATATGCCCGCCAGCACTGACAAATCGTTCCCTCAAGCTGGAATGTAGTAAAAGCAACCCCACTCGTCTCGACCATACCCATAGTGCGGAGGATGCTATGGAACTCCCCCGGAAAACCCTGCGTACTCTCTGAAGCCAAACCGGTGAACGTAGGAGGGTTATATCTCTTGAACCTTGAAAATCTGAGCTGCCCTTCTTCGGATGCTGCTGCTTTGACCATGAGCTGAACTAGAACCACATGATGTGTCACCATGACACCTGGAACCTGACCAAAATGAACCCGCTGCTCTGGAGTGTGGGTGGTGGGAGTCTGGGCTCCTCCTCTGGTCTGCGAAGTAACTAGTGCAGCCGAAAATAACCCCGCCTGAGCCAATGTACTAATCATGCTCAGGAACTGTGCTAAAGTCTCCTGAAGTTTGGGGGTAACTGCAGGCGCCTCCGGTACCTGCCCCCAACTGGAACTACTGACGACTCCCCAACTGCTGCATTGGTAGGTTCCCTAGCTGTGGCATGAGCTCCTCGCCGGCCTCTGCCTCTGACCCTAACGACATCTGCTCCGGGGATAACATCATTAGGAACCGGAGCTCGTGTCCCCACCATTTGTTAGAGGAATGATAAATTTTGAAACTTCAAGACCGATGAACTCGCATGATAGGAATGAAGGAAGTAAAATTGTCCTAATAGTTCCGCAGCCTCTCGAAGATAAGTACGGACATCTCCATACCGATCTACAAGACTCTACTAAACTCGCTTATGACTTGTAGCACCTATGAACCTAGGGATCTGATACCAACTTTTCACGACCCAATTTTCCCTCTGTTGGTATCATGATGGCCTCTAGTCTTAGGGACTAGGTACGCCTAACATTTATTTAATAACAACCATAATAATAATTGAAAGCTCTAAGGTATAATCCTTTTTAACGGAAAATTCTTTTAAATAAACTTTCCCAAGAAATGTCTCTCAAACATAGTTTTCTTCAAGATAAATGTCTTTCAAATATACTTTTCCAAAGAAAATGTCCTTCAAACATAGTTTTCTTCAACATAAACGCTTTTCAAATATACGTTTCCAAAGAAATGTCCTTCAAACATAGTTTTCTTCAACATAAACGCTTTTCAAATATACGTTTCCAAAGAAATGTCCTTCAAACATAGTTTTATTCAAGATAAATGCTTTTCAATTGGAATTTCCAAACAAATGCCTTCCAAACATAGTGTTTTTAATAAAATCTAACGGGATCTCATCCCGTAGTTTCAAATTTATCATACAATATAAGGAATCTCCCGTAATACGCCCATAGTCCCAAAACAAATATGCAGTGCTGGGGTATCTCCTGGAATACGTCCGTAGTCCCAAAATAAATATGCAGTACAGGAGGATTTCCCAGAATACGCCCGTAGTCCCAATTTAAATATGCAGTACATGGGGATATCCCAAAATACGTCCGTAGTCCCAGTTTAAATATGCAGTACATGGGCATCTCCCGGATTACGTTCGTAGTCCCTATTTAAATATGCAGTACATGGGGATCTCTCAGAATACGTCCATAGTCCCAATTTAAATATGCAGTACAAGGAGGATCTCCCGGAATACGTCTGTAGTCCCAATTTAAATATGCAGCACAACAAACAAAGACATAAATTATTGTACGACAGAAAACTCATTCATCACCACATCAAGCACAAAGAAACATTGACAATATTACAAAGTACGGCTAGTAAATCAATACAAGAATTTCAATTAAAAAAGAAACAGTAGAACATCATTCACAAGGAATAGTCATGGTAAAGAATGCTAAGTGTAGAGAGAACATCTTAACCAGGGAAAAACAAGACATAGCAACGAATCAACAATATTCAAGTGAACAATAAGAAGCCAATACAAGTCAAATAATTCCAAGTAAGGACAATTTGACTAAGATATAAGTTATCTAAACTCCTTATGAGGTTTCAAAATTATGAGAGATATTCAACAATTGAAATAAGGTTAAGCAGTAAGAAATACTCGTAACTCCAATAAAGGCTAAAAAGTTATAGGATAAGATAATACTAATTTCAACTAGATAGGCAGTTTATGAAAAGTATAGCATAACGGTAGAAGAGGTAAAACCTTCAGTTAAGTCAATTAGGAGTCAAATAGGAAATAAAGTGAATCTAAAACAAGAAATTATAATTTAAGGAGGTAGAGATGAAACTAGTAGTTAGGAACTCACTCTTAACAATACAACTTCATTCACAGGGAATATAAGGACCTAAGAACCCTAAAAGGCTAACCTTCTACAAATAAGTTCGAGCATGCACACGTCACCTCGCGTACACGAACTACAATCAACATAGAAGACTCAAATCCCAAGGGGTAATTCCCTCACACAAGGTTAGGCAAGATACTTACCTCAAAGACGACAACCTAGTACTCTAAAATGGACTTCTTGGGTGAAAAGGCATCCGGACGACTCAAATCCAACTAGAATAACTTCATAGCATACATAAAACATATAAGCAACTATTCCGTATAAAAAAGTTTCAATCTTTATAAAAATCAAGAAAGCGACCCAAAAGTTGACCCCGGGCCTGCACCTTGGAACCTGACAAAATTTACAAAATCCAAACTCCCATCCAATTACAAGTCAAACCATACTAATTTTAGCAAATTCCGATACTGAATCAATGTTCTGACCCAATTATTCTCATTAGAAAAGTTTTGGATAAAAACCCTCAATTCTCCAATCAAAACATGGATTAATTCAAAAAAATAACTTCTGTAACCATATTAAATTACAAAAATTATACTTAGATACTGACCTCCATGAAAATATGACAATAAACACCGTGAAAATCACCTCAATTGGAGCTCTAGAACTCAAGATATGCTCAAAATACTAAAATGACGCGGTCTAATTTTGTTATACTCAGGGATTTTCGCATTTGCGACCAACATAACCGCACATGTGCATTTCCCGTTGTCGATTCCGCATTTGCGAAGCATTTTATGCACCTGCATCTCCGCGGATGTGGACCCAACTTCGCATCTGCGAAACCAACACCATCTCTCTTCTTCGACACCAAAATGAGCATAACTTTCTCATATGATGTCCAAATTTGACGATTCATTTTGGTATAGCTCCATAATTACAATACAGATCTAATTCTTCAATCAAAACAGAAATTGGAGCTCATTTTCTTAATATGGTACCATTTATTCTTGAAGAAATGACGCCGAAATATAAAAAACGAGCGGAACACAACCTAGCTTATTTGTAACTCACCTGAGCCCATCGGGACCCCGTCCGAACATACCAATAAGTTCAATAACCTAACACGGACCCGCCCGAGGCCTAAAATCACATCAAACAATGATGAAACTACAAATCACACCATGAATTGAACTTATGAACTTCCAAGTCTTCCAAATTTTAGAACTCGAGATGAAACCTATTAAACCAACTCGTAATGACACCAAATTTTGCAGGAAAGTACCAATTGACTTAACAGAGCTGTTCCAAATCTCGGAATCGCATTCCGACCCTCGTATCACCAGAGTCAGCTATTGGTCAAACTTTTCCATTTTCCCACCTTCGCGAAAGGCCTCAAACTATCCTACGGATTCCAAATCCGAATCCAGACTAACGGCTAAGTCCAAATTAACCATACAAGGCTACTGACATAATCCAAAACTCATTCAGGAGCTTCTTACACAAAAAGTCAAATTCCGGTCAAATTCTCATCGCTTAAGATTCCAAAACTAGAATCCTTCTTCCAATCCGACTCTGAATCATCTGAAAATTGAATCTAACCATGAACACAGGTCGATATACATAATGTGAAGCTGCTCAAGGCTTTATGCCATAGAATGGAGCTTAAATTCTCAAAACGACCTATCGGGTCTTTATAGAATTATCCTAATATTAAAGGACGGGGTGTAACAGATTTCAAAGGAACCTCAAATATTGTTGACCTTCGATGCCATTTCGTAATCACTATTTAGCACATTTTATTGTTTCCTCGTTAAAAACCTCACCTAAATGCAACACGTGCTTTCAGACCTAAAGGCTTCATTCCGTTCGCTGAAAAGTCCATCCTCAATTCTTATTGACCACCTATAATACTTAGTCTAAAACAAAAATGAAAATTAAAAAGGGGTCGTACCTTTGCAGTTATATCGTTTTAGCTGTGATATGTTCCAATTGCTCGGCACTTGTTCCCCATTCATCATTCCGAGCTTGTAGGACCCTTTTCTGGTGACCTCAAGAATCTAGTACGATCCTTCCCAGTTTGGACCTAATTTTCCTTTGTTCGAATTTTAGGTGTTTAGGGTGACTTCCCTTAGAAGTAAGTCCCCAATGCTAAAATATTTAAGATTGGCTCTTCCATTGAAATATCTCTCGATCCATTATTTTTGGGCGGCCAAGCAGATGAGGGTAGCTTCGTGTCTTGCATCGAATAACTCTCGGTTCGTATTCATGGCCTCGTTATTTTACTCTTCTGTTGCATATTGGAACATGATAATAGGTTCTCCGACCTTGACCGATACTAAAGCTTAGGCGCCATAAACTAATGAGAACGGGTTAGCGTCGGTACTAGACTTCGATGTTGTGCGGTATGCCCAAATAACCTCAGGTAGGATTTCCTTCCACTTTCCTTTGGCATCGGTAGTCTCTTCTTAAGATTTCGGATGCTGGTTTTGTTTTTGATTCGGCTTGTCGGTTCCCACTATGATGATAAGGTGTTCATAGGATTCTTTTGATTGTGAGATCCTCGAGAAATTTAGTTACCTTTCTACCGATGAACTGCTTTCCGTTATCTGTTACGTGAACTGATTTCCTTTATCGCATAAAATTTTGGAAGGCATCCCGAACCGACATATGATGTGATCCCAAATAGTGTCTATGACTTTCTCGAAAGCTTGTGCTTCAACCTACATAGTGAAATAATCATTCATAAATAAAATAAATTGAGCTTTACCTAGGGCCCAGGGGAGAAGGCCAACGATGTCCATTCCGCACTTTATGAATGACCACGAGGACATGACCGAGTAGAGCAGTTCCCCGGGTTGATGAATCATTGGTGCATGCCTTTGGCACTTGTCGCATTTTCGGAAAAACTCTTTTGCATCTTTCTCCATGTCTATCCAGTAGTATCTGGCTCTGATCAGTTTGAGGACCAATTATTCGGCACTAGAATGATTTCCGCAAGTGCCCTCGTGGATTTCCCTCAGAACATTCAGTATCTCCTGGTCCCATACATATCTCTAATGGACCATCAAAAATCCTTTTGAACAAGGTTTCGTCTTTTAACATGGTGAATCGTGCTTGCTTTATGTGCAAGGAACTTGATTATTTTTTATCTCACCGGAGCTTCCCATTCTCCAATTCTAGGTCAAACTTGTAGATTTTATCTCGGCGTGACCTTCTTCGACCACCGATATCATGATTTATACGACAATGCCTGAATTGAGTTCGTTATCTTCAACCAATGACCCTAGGGTTGCGAGGAAATTAGCCTCACTATTTTGATCTCGAGAACATGTTGAAAAGTCCATTCCTTGAATCGCTGTAGTGTTACCGGTAGCTTATCCAAGTATCTTTGCATTCATTCTTCTCGAACTTCAAAGGTTCTGTTAACCTGGTTTACCACGAGGAGGGAGTCGCATTTGGCCTCGATCACCTCCGCTCCCAATCCTTTGTCTCATTCTAGACATGCAATCATGGCCTCATAAATGGCCTCATTGTTAGTAAATTTTACAATTATGATAGATTGTCTAACTACATTACCTGTGGGTGGTTTCAGCACGATGTCGAGTCCGGACCCCTTTGCGTTCGAAGCACCATCCATAAAGAGAGTCCAAATTCCCGAGGATGTACAAGACTTTACTAACATTTATCTTTCAACATCGGGTACTAGGGATGGTGTGAAGTTAGCCATGAAATTTGCCAAGATTTGAGACTTGATGGTTGTTCGGGGTCGATATTCAATGTCATACCCGCTGCTTTGACGACCCATTTTGCCAATCGTCCCAAAAGTTCGGGTTTATGCAGAATATTTCGAAGTGGATAAGTTGTTACCACACATATGGATGACATTTAAAGTATGGTTTTAGTTTCCTAGAGGCGCTTATCAAAGTGAGCACCAAATTTTCTAGATGGGGATACCTAGTTTCGCCCTCACCTAAAGTCCGACTAACATAATAGATAGGGATGTGTACCTTGTTCTTCTTGGCATGTGAAGCAGCGATGGGCTCGATAAGTACCATTTTAGCTCCTCCAAGGCATGTTGGCACTACAGAGTCCACATGAAGTTATTCTTCTTCTTCTTCAGTAACTAGAAGAATCGATGACTCTTGTCGGAGGACCTCGAGTTGAATCTCCCTAGGGCGGTAGTACATGACCTTTACATTGTCTAATACCATGATGTCCTCTATAGCTTTGATTTTGTCAGGGTTGATCTCGATTCCTCGGTTGGATACAATGAAGCCGAGAAACATTCCAAATCCGACCCCGAACACATATTTTTCTGGGTTGAGCTTCATGTTGTACTTCTTTAGTATACCGAATATTTCTTGTAAATGCTTCAAATAGTGCTATGCTCGCAGGGACCTAACTAGCGTGTCATCAATATAAACCTCCATTGATTTTCCTATTAAACATTCGGGATACATTACTTCCCGAGTGGATCCTATTTTAAGAAGTTTGGTTACCTCATCTTTGATGACAGCATGGTTAACCTCAGACTGGGGTCTTCTTTTTTGCTTCACTGGATGGAACTTCGGATCCAGGCTTAGTTTATGAGTGGTGATGTCCGGTGGGAACCCTTCCATTTCGAGATGGGACCAAGCAAATCAATCCATGTTAGTTTTAAGGAATTGGATAAGTTTCCCCCTGAGCTTGGGAGCTAGCCTTGTGCCCAGATATACCTTTCGTTCGAGATAATGTTCAGTCAGTATGATTTGTTCCAGCTCTTCGATCGTTGACTTGGTGGTGTCAGAATCATCGGGGACAATGAAGGATCGAGAAACCCAATATTCATCATCCTTGTCAGTCCCCTGCTTCTCTTATTGGATCGAGGTCTATGTCTGTTGTCACGATCCTAAATCCTAACCGGCCGTGATGGTGCCTATCGTGGAACTAGGCTAGCCGAATACCGCGTGTTAACATTTTTCTTATGAAAATCTCATTTATGTTTCAAGCAATTCATAAAAATATACAGAAAGTTTACTTAATATAATAGGCCAAATTTTATATACAATACTGCCATCCCCAAAACCCGGAGCCAACATGTCATGAGCATCTAGTGAAATAAGCCAAAATAAAGTATTATGATACAAAAATTCCGAATCAAAGCACAATACAACAGGAAGGGAAAGCAGAGATGATGCGAATGCTGAACAACTACCTCTATATCCCCACTATCCGGCTCCGCTGCGATATATATATATATAAGCTAATGCTTGATCTCTGCTCTTGAGTCTGACACAGAGGTGCAGGGACTAATGTGAGTACGCCAACTCAGTAGTAATTGAGATAAATCAAGTCTAAGTAGCAAGGAATCACATAAAAATCAATGCCATTAAGTCACAATATACACCGCCTTACTTTCCAATAGTACACACAGATATACGAAATCATCATGCCTTAGAAATCAACTTCATAAGAGTTCTTAAAACAATGCACATTTTTGACAACCATAAAACAAAGATTTGGTATGAAAAATAAATGTAGTAAAATCATAAGGAGCCCTTCGGGCGAAAACATGTTTGATAATCAGCCCCTCGGGCATGCCTCACAATCCCTCAACACCTCACAATCACTCAGCACCTCACCGTCACTAATGCCTCCCAATCACTCACTCACTCACACTCGGTGTGCTTGCTGGGGGTGTGTACAGACTCCGGAGGGGCTCCTTCAGCCCAACCGCTAATATCACTCAGCACCTCACCATCACTCTTGGCCCTCGGCCACACTCGGTGGAACCACTCGAAAAGCCCCTCGGGCGAAGTAATAGAATGGGGTACTCAACCCGAAAACATCATTTAATGCTCATGTAGTGCAAATCAGGCTCAGTTTAAAATAAAACAGTATGACAAATGATGCTGCGTGAAACCATCAACATGTAGTGAGGAAAACAACATTAAAACACCCTCAAAGGGTCTATACAGATCGGCACGAGGCCCCAAACACGGCTTAGAGCCCAAATACTTCACAAATCAGTACACGCCACATATTCGTCATCCGACATGTGCGCCATTTCAAACTTAGTGAGAAATAATGCAGTCCGGGGTTCCATACCCTCAGGACAAAATTTAAGACCATTACTTACCTATACCGGGCCGTAACACTAGTCCGCTATGTATTTTCCCCTCGAATTGGCTCCCGTTTGATTCTAATCTAGCCAAAACCAGTTAACATCATCAATATATACTCAAGGAACATGACCCAATAAAAAATTATCAATTTAGACAAAAATCTCGAAATTCGGCCAAACCTGATCCCCGGGCCCATGTCTCGGAATCCAAAATTTTTTACATCATTAAAACCCTCGTCCTCCCACGATTCAATACATACCAAGAACACTAAAATCAAACCAAAATTACCCACTCAAATCCTTAAAAGAAAAATAATCCCCAACTTAGCTAAATTTCCAGAATTTGTTTGTGGTTTAATTACTCAAGAATTAACATAGAAACGTTTTATGAAGTCGAAATTCTTACCTCAACTGATTTCCATTGACTTCCCTTCGAGTTCCTCTCAAAAGCTCTCAATTTGGCATGCAACAATGGGGGAAATGAAGACCAAATTCGCACCCCAGCCTTTTTTAAACATCCTGCCCAGCAAAATAAATTCCTTTTTCGCGAACGCGTCAACTCGACCGCGTTTGCATAGAACAATTCCCAAAAGGCCTAATTTACACTATGTGAACGCGACCACGAGCCCGCAAAAGCGAAGCACAGCCTACACAGGCCTCCGCGAACGTGTCCCTGACACGCGAACACATAGGCCAAAACACCTGGGGGTCCCCAACCCCCCACTCTTCTTCGCAAACGCGTGCACATGAATGCGAACACGTTGACCAGCACACTCAGACCTCCGCGTTCGCATCCTTCTCTTCGCGAATGCGATGAACAAAAACTCAGCTCCCCCAAACAACTCTTCGCGAACGCGGCCTCCCACCCCTGAACGCGAAGAACAAAAGTCTCTGCAACAAAAACCAGAAAATCTGCCAAGCTCCAAAGTCCAAAATCGATCCGTTAACAATCTGAAACACACCCGAGGCCCTCGTGACCTCAACCGAACATACCAACAAATCCCATAACATCATTTAAACTTATTCGAGCCTTCGGAACACCAAAAACAACACGAGAACACCAAATTTACATCAAATTCAAGCCTAAGAACTTTGAAACTTCTAAAATTCGCCAACTACGCCGAAACCAACCAAAACACCTTCGATTGACCTGAACTTTTGCAGACATATCCTAAATGACATTACAAACCTGTTCCAACTTCCAGAATTCCATCCCGACCCCGATTGCCTATTTTTCGCTGCCGACCAAAAATCGCCAAAAACTAACTTTCGCCAATTCAAGCCTAATTCTACACCGGACATCACAAAAATATTCCGAACACACTCTTAAGTCCCAAATCACCTAACGAAGCTACTAGAGCCATAAAATCTGCATTCCAAGGTCGGTTACCAATAAGTCAACTCTCAGTTGACTTTCTCAACTATTAGGCTACCATGAGAGACTAATTTCCTCAATGCTCACCATGACCACTGTGAACCCGAAACAACCGACCCAACACACATAAATGAAGCTGAACCACATAAAATGAAGCAGAAACGTGGGAAACATGGCTAAATTCTTGGAATGACCGGCCGGGTCGTTACATGCTCCCATACTTAAACATACGTTCATCCTCGAATGTGCCAAGAGTTTTCCCCCAACATTATCAAACTGTTACGTATCTTATCATGTACATACTCGGGGGTGCTCCCATGTCACTCTATCCCATATAGGTCCAATAGCACAATACCGCTGCAATTTTGAAATCCAAATCCTGGCCCATAAACCTTAGAACCAAATTCCCACTTCTGAAATGATATATAAGATCAAAATTTCCATAATTTTAAACTGAACAAGCTTGAACATGCTGAATCAAGCCATATACGTACCCAAGATGAAATCAGATAATACACCACGTGACGCAAACACTCATAGCAATAACTCTTTAACCACATTAACTGTGCAGAACAACCCAATACCGGTACACCACCTCTTATCAAGAAATGCCTCGCTCTAACACTTCCATATACTTCCCATGATGAAAGAAGCACGTAGAACTAACAACCATTCGTCCGACCAGTCAAACATGTAACTCCCTCTTTCCAATAGGAATTATAGCAGATTTCGAAGCTGACTCCTGATATTTATCATTCCAACTATGCTGTAGAAAATTCCGAAAATATTCATTCTAGGTCCAATGACCTCCTCTCATCCATCACAACCCTTCTGGAGACATGACACTAACCATTCGACACATCGATAAAATTTGAAGCCCAAACCTGTGCAACTTGGGCACTTAACAGCAATTTCCCCAATGTAATCAAATTATATAAAAGATCCACACGAGAGGACTATCTTGCCGTTAACAATTACCTTCACCACATCATACTAACAACCTGACACACACTGTAGAAATCAAAAACACATGAAACATATACCAAAGGTCCTACCCCTACATAATTCCACTACTTTGAGCGATCCCATCCAACCGCTGGTCCACTTGAAATATTTCAAGACACCTTTCCCAAAAATAAGTAACCACTCGAAATGCGACATCAAGTACTCAAAGTGCATTGCCATAACCACAGGGGAAAACCGGACGATACCATGCTACTCGAAATATAAGGTATATAACCAACACGCCTCAGTCCCGCAACACCCAATTACTTACCTTACTCAGATCTAGCTGTAAAGCCCAATTAGAACCGCACCATATGTGCATATAACCAATAATCACCAGGTCTCGCAACATCAAAGGGTAACTCATAGATCACTCCAGAACATGAACAAACTCAATCACAATCGGATGGTGCATTTCTCAACATTAGAAACTCAAAGCAAACAATTTCGACCCGGTGCAGAACACGCACCCATATTAGCCTACCACTGACCCTAAATTAACTTTGATCACCCACAACAGATAGACAACTTACCGAAAAGATCATAATGACAGAATCATGGTACATACTAGCATCCGGCTATCTCAGCTTGCATCTCCACAGTCCATTACCACACAATATGATGTTTATGAGAACTCTCAGTCTCGAAGTCCAGGAAACATACGGATTACTATATGTGATCACAACTCCACCGCTCGAATACATAACACATCCCAAATACTCATTCGTTCCACCGGGAATACCCCTATTATTCTTCCGTTCACCAAGCAACCTTGACTGTCAATAGTTGATCCAATAATAGGGCGCCGCGATACCAATGAAGTACCCTTAATTCAAGCACATTGCTCTTTCTGAAATATATACCCTCATCAAGTCGCACCCATTAGTGGTATCATCCACCTAGTCATCTGAAACTGCCATGCTGTCGAAGAATTTATAACCTTCCTTCCAGAACCAAACCGTGACTTCACATATGCAAATCTCAACTCCACCCAACATACCGCACACGCCATGCCAACCTAGGAAAAATACGGGAACTCCATGGTCCCTTCTGAGCCACAACCAACTACGTACCCAACTAGACAAGAACTCCCATTGGATCCCCTTTTAGAAACAAATTCACTACGCGCCACAAGAAAAATATGCACCCTTAACCGCAGTAGAAACCACCAGGAACTATTAGAAATATCATTTGCACAACACCACACCATCAGGACTGAACTCTTCTATCTCAACCAAACTACGCAGACCATCAAAAATCCAAGGGCATTGCTAAGAAACACCCGAAAAACTCGTCACCTTAAGAATACCCAAAGAACTAATCGTATCCCTTACCATGTCGATCAGACCTACTACCAAGTTGCCCTATTTACTCAAGTTTCTTCTGACTTACCTTCAAATTGATACTTCTCCCTGCCGTAATACCACAATATTCCACCCCGAATCACCACACGCGACCCAAGCATAAAACCATACTGTCTAAGGCTCATAAGCCGCCGAATACTCCCTCGAATATCCCCCAAAAGTACCACATTCAAATTACTTACCCTGAAGGGTTATCCTGCGAATCTAAAGACATCACCTTCACCTTCCTGATACCGATATGTAGAATACCACAAGTCTTGACATCCTCTAACATAAATCTCAATCACACTAACCAATAGACAGAATCGACCTAACCCGTTTGCACACTAACATACTAGGAAAGTAACCCACTCAATGGAAACCACGAGCGATTTCATATGCTGCACACACTACACCCTTTTTTTTTTTACAATTTCCACTAAATCATTCAATAGAACCCAAATTTCCCAGCAAAGTTCACTACAACCTATATCGAAGAAATTTCCCTTACTCGTGACATTCCCAGACCCCATACCTGAAGGTCATAACTGATTAAAAAATATACCTCGAACTGAAACCAATACCACACATAATCATGTAATCAACTTACTAATAACGAACTCCCCCACTTGGCTCAAAGCCAAGGATCAAGACAAACAAGACTATGCCCACACATTATCACTACCACCATGCTATGGTGGGATTGAACTAAATCCTTCACAAGCTTATATGACCCAACCATCTAACACTCAAAATCAATTGCCAATCTCGCATCCACCATCGCAATAGCCACGCCAACTTCCACAAGCAATCTGAACTCCGATTACAACATATATCTTTTACTGGTAGAAGAGAAATCATTACAGAATTACATAGGGACCACATAACCTGGGACAACATGCAGGAGGTACCCCTACCCTCTTAGACTCAAATGCTATCTCTCCATACACTTCTGAAGACCAAAACTATCATGCAATCACTACACCTTCCTGCATCTGAACACAACTAACGCCTACCCTCGAGGCATCACAATATTCGGTGAAAACCTGAAGCTGATGGTAGAACTAACACTGGAGCGGCAGTCACAGAAATCTCGAGCTTCTGGAAGATCTACCCACACATGACTGACCATATGGATACCCTCACTGGACACCACGTGTCCTAATAATGCTACTGAACTGGGCAAAACTTCATTCTCGAAGAAATTGTATAGTGCCTTTCCTTCCTGAATCCTCATAATGCTATCCTCAGATACTGAGTATGCTACTCCCAGCCATGAGAATATGGCAGGACGCCATCACTGAATACAATAACAAGGAGTGCTAATATGGATGGAATACACCATCAATCAAATACATGAACGTTACTGGGGAAAACGATCAACTCACAAGACATCGCCGGGAACTCATAACCCAACAGAGAAATCCGCTTCACGCCACAACTACACAACATGAGACGTCTTCCACATACTCACAACTCGAGGCCACATACCCAATCGATACAGAAAACAAACACTCAATAAAGCTTACCACATTTTCAGCCAACCCTTTCGACACATTTCACAGTTTGAACACATCTAACCATCAATTCACACCCACCACATAGGCATCTAGTCACCAATTCTCATTAATAAGAGTACGAACAGACATACAAGTCCCCAGTTACATGTTCCCACACAACGAAAATCTCAGCAATCAAGCCACAAAATAAATCCGGCCTCAAGTCCTCTAGACTAGCCATTACCAACATGCCAAAATCACATCTCACTCATGGAAGCCACAAGCCGTCGATGCACAGCTGATATCAGGCGCTCTTAGGCGCGCTCGAATAGATGGAGGGAATTCACCAGTTACGCTCTTGGCTGAATACAATGGATTAGCATGACAAGAATTTTTAAAAATGTGAGATTTTTCCTAAGGGTTCCGCAACCTCTCGAAGATAAGTACAGACGTCTCCGTAACAATACGCAAGACTCTACTAGACATGCTCATGACTGTTGAGTCATATGAAACCTAGAGCTCTGATACCAAACTTTCACGACCCAGAATCCTAACCGGCCGTGATGACACCTATTGTGGAACTAGGCTAGCCGTCTACCGCGTGTTCACATTTTTCTTATGAAAATCTCATTGAAGTTTCAAGCAATTCATAACAATATACAGAAAGTTTACTTAATATAATAGGCCAAATTTTATATACAATACCGCCATCCCCAAAACCCGGAGCAAACATGTCATGAGCATCTAGTGAAATAAGCCAAAATAAAGTATTATGATACAGAAATTCCGAATCAAAGCTAAGCACAACAGGAAGGGAAAACAGAGATGCTGTGAAGGCTAAACAACTAACTCTATATCCCCACAATCCGGCTCCGCTGCGATATATATATAAGCTAATGCTCGATCTCCACTCCTGAGTCTGCACATAGAGGTGCAGAGAGTAATGTGAGTACGCCAACTGAGTAGTAATGTAGATAAATCAAGTCTAAGTAGCAAGGAATCACATAAAAATCAATGCCATCAACCTTACTTTCCAATAGTACACATAGATATACGAAATCATCATGCCTTAGAAATAAACTTCATAAGAGTCCTTAGAACAATGCACATCTCTAACAACCTTAAAACAAATATTTGGTATGCAAAATGAATCTAGTAAAATCATAAGTAGCCCTTCAGGCGAAAACATGTTTTATAATCAGCTCCTCGGGCACGCCTCACAATATCTCAGCACCTCACAATCACTCAACACCTCACAGTCACTCATGTCTCCCAATCACCCAATCACTCGCACTCAGTGCGCTCACTGGGGGTGTGTACAGACTCCGGAGGGACTTCTTCATCCCAAGCGCTAAAATCACTCAACACCTCGCCATCACTCTTGGCCCTCGGCCACACTCGGTGGAACCACTCGAAAAGCCCCTCGAGCGAAGTAATAGAACGGGGTACTCGACTCGAAAACATCATTTTAATGCTCATGTAATGCAAATCAGGCTGAGTTTAAAATAAAACAATATGCACAATGATGCTGAGTAAAACCATCGACAAGTAGTAAGGAAAACAACAGTAAAACACCCTCAAAGGGTCTATACAGATCGACACGAGGCCCCAAACACGGCTTACAGCCCAAATATTGCACAAATCTTTAGAACATAGTTTATCACAAGGTTTTGAGTAAATATGAAACTCATTAGTTGCCGCGGAGAGGACCTAGGTCAATCCAAAAATCAGTACGCGCTACATATTCGTCATCCAACATGTGCGCCATTTCAAACTCAGTGAGAAATAATGCAGTGCGAGGTTCCATACCCTCAGGACAAAATTTAACCCCATTACTTACCTCTATGCCTTTGCCCTTCAAATTGGCACCCGATTGCTCCGAATCTAGCCAAAACCAGTTAAGATCATCAATATATACTCAAGGAACACGACCCAATCAAAAATTATCAATTTAGACAAAAATCACGAAATTCGGCCAAACACGAGCCCCGGGTCCACGTCTCAGAATCCGAAATTTTTTACATGATTAGAACCCTCATTCTCCCACTATTCTATACATACCAAGAACACTAAAATCGGACCACAATTACCCACTCAAATCCTTAAAAGAAAAATAATTCTTCATGGACCCTTCTTCTCTAACTTAGCTAAATTTCCAGAATTTTTTTGTGGTTTAATTACTCAAGAATTGATATAGAAACGTTTTATGAAGTACAAATTCTTACCTCCAATGATTTCCCTTGGCTTCCCTTTGAGTTCCTCTCAAAATCTCTCAATTTCGCATGCAACAATGGGGAAATGAAGACCAAATTCGCGAACGCGTCAACTGGATCGCGTTCGCATAGAACAATTCCCAACACACCTAATTTACACTATGTGAAAGCGACCATGAGCCCGCGAATGGGTAGAAATGCCTACCCAGGCCTCAGCAAATGCATCCCTGACACGCGAACGCATAGGCCAAAACACCTGGGAGTCCCCAACTCCCCATTCTTCTACGCGAACGCATGCGCATGAACGCGAACGCGTTGACCAGCACACTCAGACCTTCGCGTTCGCATGCTTCTCTTTGCGAATGCGAAGAAAAAAAAGTCAGCTCACCCAAATAAGTCTTCGCGAATGCGGCTTCCCACTCGCGAACGCGATGAAAAAAAGTCTCTGCAACTAAAACCAGAAAATCTGCGAAGCTCCAAACTCCAAAATCGATCCGTTAATCATCCGAAACACACCCGAGGCCGTCGGGACCTCAACCAAAAATACCAACACATCCCCTAACATCATTCAAACTTAGTCAAGCCTTCGGAACACCAAAAACAACACGAAAACACCAAATTTACATCAAATTCAAGCCTAAGAACTTTGAAACTTCTAAAATTCGCCAACTACGCTGAAACCAACCAAAACCCCTCCGATTGACCTGAAATTTTGCAGACATATCCAAAATGACATTACGAGCCTGTTCCAACTTCTGGAATTCCATTCCGACCCCAATAGTCTTTTTCCACTGCCGACCGGAAATCGCCAAAAACTAACTTTCGCCAATTCAAGCCTAATTCTAC